>PVJS01009204.1:0-50980 GCA_004027185.1 Glis glis
AGATGCAAATCAAAACTACCCTGAGATTTCACCTAACCCCAATTAGAATGGCAATCATTAAAAACACAAACAACAACAAATGCTGGCGAGGATGTGGAGAAGTAGGAACTCTACTACACTGTTGGTGGAATTGCAAATTAGTGCAACCACTTTGGAAAACAGTGTGGAGGATCCTCAGAAGAATGGGAATAAACCTACCCGTATGACCCAGCGATACCACTTCTAGGCATCTACCCCAAAGAACTAAAACCTAATTACCAGACTATTGCATGTGTATCTATGTTTATAGCAGCATAATTCACAATTGCCAAACTTTGGAACCAGCCAAGGTGTCCATCAACAGATGAATGGATTACAAAACTATGGGATATGTACACAATGGAATTTTACGCAGCCACAAAGAAGAACAAAATCACAATATTTGCAGGGAAATGGAGAGAACTAGAGAACATCATGCTAAGCGATATTAGTAAGTCACTAAGAGTAAAATTCGGATGTTCCCCCTAATCTGTGGGAGCTAGATAGAATAGGACGTAGAAGGGACTTAGAAGGGAAGAAGAAGAAATCTTTAGATGGACAAAGAAGGTGATCTAACTGAGGGAGTTGGGAGGGGGGTGGCATAAGAATAGTTTATTCTTACATCTATTTTAGTTGTTAAATCTGAACAGAGTTATATGGAGAGTAGAGGGATTGCTGTCTACCATTTAATGATGGTAGACTTGCAGTAACTCGAAATACAAGGCAAATCAAATATGCTTTATTGTAAAGAAATATTATTTTGTGGCATTAAAACACTAGTAAGATGCTATCTAATATCTTATTAATATTCTCAGCATTATATTGTCTATCTTCTGGGTTTCTCATACTATATATTATTAAAAATATAAATCTATTATTTTTAAAAATAATTCTGAACAATGGAAAGTGTTTTCATTATTGAATTCTAATCAATTCAATTCTTACCTATGTGGTGTATAAACAACCTAGATTTGCCATATATATCTATCAACTGGAAATTTTTAATAAATAGTATCACTGAGCAGAAGTGGTCACTCAGGACCCATATGTTTAGATAAATCATGTATAGATTTGTTTAAAAATAATCTTTTTTTACTCAAAATTCATACATGTAAAGTCGTCCTAGTAATCACAGACCTGTGAGTACCTGGCAGGAAAAAACTTCCTCACCTATCTTTCTATTATTTTTAATTATTGTTCTTTGATGAGAGGCTTATCTCTTATTAAAAGAGTAAATTATTAAATTTAAAGAAATTCAAGTATGAATTTTAGCAGTTATTATCTAACTGCTGTGAATCTGAAAGAATATGAACTTTGTAAAGACATTTATGGAGATCAAAAATTGAATTAATTTATAATTTTTGTGGTGAACAAAAGATTGTACCTCATTGAAAACAAAGTGGCCGGGCGTGGTGGCGCACACTTGTAATCCCAGTACTTTGGGAGGCGGAGACCGGAGGATCCGGGTTTGCGGCCAGCCTCAGCTCTCTCTCTCTCTCCCTGTCTCTCTCTCTCTCTCTCTACCTAGTAGGCCCTCCACAACTTTGTGAAACCCGGTTTCAAAATAAAGTATAAAAAATAGGGCTGGGGATGTAGCGCAGAGGTAGAACACCCCTGGGTTCAATCCCCGGTACCACAAAAAAAAAAAAAAGAATAAGAAAACTATACCATGAAATATTTATTCTTGATATTGTTTACATTGGGTTACAATTAATCTTTATCATGTAAAAACAAATAATACTTCTGCAATGGAACAGCATTGCTTGGCAGGCAACATAGCAAAATGTAGAGTTGTAAGCATCTAGGAGAAACAAGACTGAATTGGGTTAGAAAGGCATAGATGATGGCAAGCATTGCAATCCAATGAGAAAACTAAATTATGGTCAAGTAATACAGAGAGAGTCTTTGGGCAACCCCATAAACAGCAAGGCTTCAGAATCAGGGTAAAACCAAGTAAGATACCAGGCAGAGGTGACTCAACACCAGATGAGTTTGCTATTGAATCATTAGATCAGGATGCTACTAAAAACAGATTACACAATACTGAATGATAGGCAGTTCCCATAATCCAAATTAGGTTATAAACACTAATGAAGTTATGTAAGTGAAACATCAATTGAGAGTTCAAATCTATGACTCTATTGTTAAGACAGTTACAGTGAATATCATGCACTATGATGTTTTATGTATCACTAAAGTTTATCAAAGAAAATTTTAATGTAACTGTTTCATTCATTTTCTTCCACCGCTTTTTTTTTTTATCTTATTCCTACAGGTAAAATCCTTGCCCTGTTTTGCAGAGTCCGTGAGGTCAGGACAGTTGAAATATGTTAGATATAGAATTGAATGACCCTACCTTGTATCTGAGTTGCAATAACTGGGCTACATTCCTCATTTCCCATATAAATAAGTTCCATTTTACCATTAGCTCTCAGGACTACCTTCTTTTCTCACTTACTAAGAAGGAGTCCAGCCAGTGCTGACATCTGACCTTTCTCTTCAGAGCCTCTAACAATATTTGAGGCCTTCCTTCTTTTTCCCCACATTGTTGGTCTGCTAGCCTGTATCTGTTATTAATTGCTAATCAAATAAGCTGTTCTTCCCATTTTATCCTTGTATGTGTGTCTGGTCTTTAATCCCCAAGCATTTCTCTTTGGTTTATCCCCGTGTCCTGAAGCCATGTTAAAAATACCACATCTTCTCTACCTACCACTGACATTCTTCATAGTACTTAGTTCAGGACCAAGGCTGTTTTTTATAAATGCTGATGACTAGGTGGGTAAACAACTGAGTTGTGATGCCAGGTGGCAGTACCATTAAATTGTCATTGTAAAAATTAAGTTTTAAAATAAGTGTTTTAGGTAGTAACATAATTTTAATCCTTAAACTTGAATATCATGTCTAATGCCGTTTATATGTTTTCTAATGCTTCATTCTATCACAGTTATATTTCTAAAAGTTTATTTTATCATTTTCCCTTTTTGATATTTTTCTTTTATCATTCTCATGTTATTTTTCTGCTTTTTTCAGTGTCCTCATTTTACAAGTTTCCTTATTCTTCAATGTTAATATGCCATTGTACTATGTTTTCTTCTGTATTAATTCATTTTTTGATCCTTACTCTTTTTATTTGAAAATCTTAAGCAACATCATCACTCAATCTGGCACAGGATAGCAGGATAGCAGGTTCCCAAAATTTAAAAAAAAAGATAAAACTGCGCTAATTTGCTGATTGAAACATTATATATACACACATAAATATATTATATTATATTATATTATATTATATATATTCAAAATGTTGAATCTCCATTATTAAAGAATTAAATATCGATAGAATTTGCAACATAGGAATTTTACCTGCTGAAGTTGGCTCTTCTTCATCTGATGCTATATTAACAGACAAAGGAGAATTGGGGACAGTAAGAGGGTAGGAGTAGGAGGAAGGAGAAGGGGGAGGGAGAGAGACAGAGATTGAACATAAGTATGTTTCACATTTCCAACAATGATTATAAGCCCCTGACTTGCAATTTTTACATACAATATAAATTTTTCATCAACTAATGACAGATTCATGAGTCTTTACATTAAAATTTATTAGAAGGAAACAGTTCAAATAATACTATGGCAATATGTGAAGGTGTTACTACCAATCTCACTAACTCATGTGGGGAGAGAAGGGGGGGCACGGTGGGACGAGGAGGGAATACACGAAGAGCCGTATTCATGTATGTTCTTATCACATTGATGTGTAATTGGAATGCACTAATAAATTATTTTAAAAATTCTATATTTTTCTCATGCAATGAACTATACTATATATGCAATATATATGTAGGGTCCAAACTATACAAGTAGCAAAAAAATAATTAAAAGCTTTTTGATGAGAAATTTTTATGTTTATCCTTTAAAATATCTATTTAATAGAAGAGATACAAATGGTCAATAAATACATGAAAATTTGTTCAACATCATTAGCAAATCAGTGAGATGCAAATCAAAACTACACTGAGATTCCATCTAATCCCAATCAGAATGGCAATCATCAAGAAGCCAAATAACAATAAATGCTGGCAAGAATGTGGAGAAATAGGAACTCTTCCACACTGTTTTTGGGATTGCAAATTAGTCAGTGTGGAGATTCCTCAGAAAAGTGGGAATAGATCCACCATATAATCCATCTATATCACTCCTGGGTATCTTTACAAAGGGATTGAAATTAAAATATTATAGTAATATATGCGTATCCATGTTCATAGCAGCATAGTTCACAATAGTCAAATTATGGAACCAATCTAGATGTCTATCAGCAGAGGAATGGATTATAAAATTATGGGATATACACGCAATGGAATTCTACTCCGGAATAAAGAAGAACAAAATAATGTCATTTGCAGGAAAATGGATGGACCTGGAGAACATTGTTAGTCAAGATTAGCTAGTCACAGAAAGTGAAATGTCATATGTTTTCTCTCATATGTAGAAGCTGGGGAGTAATCAGTATACCAGAGGCACTTCAGATAATGGAGGAAAAATTTCAGTGGAGCCAGGGAGGTGGTCTAGGGGAAAAGGAGGTGGGAGAGGGAGGATAAATGAAGGAATCACCTCCATCAATATTATGTACATATGTGAGAATACCAGTATCACTCTCAATACCCTGTATGGGTAAGGGCGGGGAGTAGGGAGGGAGCTGGGGGAAAGTTCACCAGGTGCGTGTGCATGTATGTCACTATCACTGTGAACTACATTATGATGTGAGACTATAACGCACCAATAAAAGTATTATAAATATCATAATAACTTGCCAAGACTCTGAAAAAAAGATCTTTCTGTAGTCTGATTTTCCTTTTTCTTTGCAAAAAAGACTGATCATAGTTAATGCATGTAATTATAAACAATGTCGTCTAACAAAAATTGCATATAATATGTAGATACCTCACCATCAATTTTCTATTAGCAAAGATAAGTTAAAAGGTATTGTCAATGTTCAAATTTTTTTCTATGAGATGGAAGTTATAACATAGGTCTCATTAAATTTGAGAGTGACTTGGAATCACTTTGAGGCTTTGTTAAACATGAAAATTCTAGTACATACACTCCTCTCCCTTTCTCTCCTCTTCTCTCCATTTTTTCTTCCCCCACCCACGAACACACACACACACACACACACACACACACACACTCACTCACTCACTCACATGCACAACACACTTTACTATTCAGTGATGGTGATCCCCTGGTGAATACACAGGAATGTCACATTTTAAAGGATGAGCCTGGGTGGTTTTAACTCATGTGTCCTGCATCCCACACATAGACGAACATGGATATTATAAAAGCAGAGGCCACAAAATGAAAATATAATTTTATTCTCGAGTAGTGGTTCAGAGTCCTGGATGTTGGTTAGAATGCCAAATTCTGGGCTGTCTCTCAAACCAATTAAGTCAGAATCTCTTTAAATGGTACCAATTTGTAGCCAGAACACAGACATTACTAGGTAATATCAACATAAAGTAACATTAACTGTAACTCATTAAAGTGTGAATCATTTTGATTCTGGGTTTAAAGGTAGAGATGTTTGAGAGCAGCAAGACTCCAGGGCAATGACCTACTGCTGTGTGTGTGTGGGACACAGCGTACCAATTACAAAAGTGAAAAATAGAATTTATCTGAGTAGCTTCACAATTTTGCCTAGAATCCATCTATTCACCTCTTTGCTTCCACTCACTCTGTGGGGAAGCATTTCTGCTCTGTGTACAAATGCAGTTTGCCCAGAATATTACTGTCGAATCATATGACATAAGCCAGCACTCTTTCCCTTGATTCATGAAGTTTTAAAATAAAATTTTACTTAGTTGACCTGCTTATAAAAAGAGGCTCTGTTCCCAGCTGATTCGTTAATCAAGGCATCCCTGTGCAGCAGGGAGCGGTCTCCGTGCTTTTCCATGAAGGTTACATCTGCAGAGTACACACTAGACAAGCTTACTTTGTGTCCTGACAGTATTTTCCTCTCACACTGTTTAGCTTGTTTCCTTGGCACATAAAGAAATGGAGAGAGCAAACACAGTTGGCATACATGGCGTGGAGAACATAAATATTTAAAAAGCTGTTTGCTGCTTTATCGTGTCCAAAATATATCATAGCATGTTCAAAGAGGAACTTTGTTGGTAGCTTCCAGGAATTCCCTCTCAGGAAAATACCGAAGGGGCTTACAGAAGTGCTGACTTAGATAGGTCATTATTAAAGTCTGGAGACTCAAAATAGATAAAAATATACTTAAGATTCTGGCCAATCACTTTATATCCTTGAATTCATTTAGCTCACAAAGCAACCAAGGTTATGAAAATTGACAGAGGAAGTTGCAGAGGGTCACAGGTAATGAAAAATTTGTCTAAGATCAATTCAAATTTGAGATTGTGTCAGTCTGAGTTTAAAACCAAACCCCATTATGCCCTGCTGTGCAACCAAGTGCCAATTCAGTGTCTACTTTAAGAGAAAGGGAAAATCTAGATGACAAAGAGTGTATTGAAATTTGGTCAGTACTATTTACAAGTATTGGGTCATAGGGGCTTGAGGAGAAAATTCCTTCAAGAAATAAAGTTCTTTGCAAACTTCTTCATGCCTCTTACAATTCAGAATGGGTATAGACAGGTGAGATCCTGACTATCAATTAAACAGAGCACCCTCAGTTAATGATATCTAAGGAAATAAGAAGTGTCAAGATCTTACCCCTCTATTATGAATGCATAAGCAAGATCTTTTAGAAAGGAGCTAGGAAGCTCAGAAATAAGACATCTACAAATTTACAGGAGCCACAAGATTAGATCCTTTTAAAACCAAAGCTTATAGGGTCTTTGGTGTACTAACCTACACTTGAGCCTGCAATATCTGACAACATCTTTGTAACAAAACAATAGGATTATAGTCAACAGGTACATAACTTTGCATAGATTTTTACTCATACTCAATATCTCCTTAGCAGTGCTTCTTCATCATATAAAATGTCACTAACCATTATTTATACTGTAAAACACACACACACTCCAAAGCATATACCCATGGGTTAGTATTGGCATTAATTCACTATTTTAGTTATTTATGTAGCAAAGACAGCTTTGTAGGCTAACAATATTACTGGGGAAAACACCACAAACAATTAACAGGTGGTAACTAGAGCCCCAGAGTAAAAACAAACCTCAAAGTGGGCACCAGTGGTCTATATAATGACATTTCAGTAAAATGAGCATTACAGAAAAGTACTGTCACACTACCCAAATGATTCTTAACTCTTCCGATTTGCTTCTTAGAAGTCATCAAATCATCAATTAAAAACTAATCTGAGACTGTACCACCTCCAGTCTTCTTTAATTGTGAAAATTAAAACATAGGTACCAAGCAAAAATAAAACAAAAATAAACAACCTAAAAATAACTGTATTTTTCTGCCAACTCAGCATTTAGAAGGATGTACTGACGTTATCATGGTAGGAAAACAGACAGTAAAGAAGTGAATGTGATGTACAGGATTTAACTAAGTACAGCTCTCCCATCGCCCGGAACAGAACCTCCTGGGTGTTGAAATGTTTCAGATCTACTGAAGTTGAGTTTGGGGTGTTGGCCCAGGCTGCTGCATTTTTAAAAAGCTGTGCAGGTGTTTGTTATGAACACTGAATGTTGAGAATTTTGACTGTAGCCCATCAAAGTTTGTTTCCCTGGGAAAGAGCCCAGTTGTAGGAACTATAGCAGTAAATTAGGAAAATACATTCCCTTTTTGTTTTTCTATTGTGTGTTGGGCTTTCTGTTACTTGCAACTAAGTGGCATTCTGCTACAACCCTAATCAGTTTTGTTGCTCCCTTTTAAAATACATTAGTAGGCATAAGAAATTGATTATTTGAGGCAGTTGAGACCAGAAGTACAAGCAGCCTCTGGCCGTGCTTTCCGAGGGAAGCAGGATTGGAGTGCTTTATTCTCCCAAGGCACTCACCCCTGTGCTTCCATACAACAAGCCTCTTAGGTTGATTAAGGAGCTGTCCACTGTTTCATCAGTAGTCTAGCTGTGCACATGTTCATGAAGTGCGGAGGTTCTTGGAAGGAGAAATGATACTTTGATGATGACTCTCCTTCTCTTTCTTCATTTCTCTCTTTCTTTCCCCTATTTTTCTGAAGGTAACAACTATGAATTGCAATAACTATCCAAACCCAGTGGTGTGTATATTATCCTGATATTCACATGATATAAAACCATGTAAACATCTTAACTGGACGGACTTTTGTCTCTTTGAATGTTCTCAAAAATTCTTACATATTGTGTTTTAGTTTCTTTTATCCTTGGGTGCTTAATTTGGATATTCCTCCTATTAAAAACAACTCTGTACCTGGTGTGGCTTATCATCAAATAGAAAAAGCTCATTAGGAAATATAAAATATACAATTCTTAACACATTATAATCTATTTTATTTATTTATTTATTTATTTATTTATTTATTTGCGGTACCGGTGATCGAACGCAGGGGCGTTCTACCTCCGCACTACACCCCCGGCCCTATTTTTTATACTTTTTATTTTGAAACCGGGTCTCACGAAGTTGCGGAGGGCCTCACTAAGGAGAGAGAGAGAGAGGGAGAGAGAGAGAGATGGAGAGAGAGAAAGAGCTGAGGCTGGCCGCGAACCCGGATCCTCCGGTCTCCGCCTCCCAAAGTACTGGGATTACAAGCGTGCGCCACCACGCCCGGCTATAATCTATTTTATAAGTGTATATTATTCAATTTATGGTGTCTTATTGATTATTTTGTTGATTATATCATAAATTTAGTTAATTATGCACCAAATTTGCTTCCAAACATACAATTACCTATGCAATTAATTATTTCTATAACAATGCAACAAGAAATATGCATTAATATACAATGAAAATATTTTAGAATTCTTTTATTCAGCTACAGTGAAGCAAAAATAATGATGATATTTGGGCATGATTATTTAAGATGTTAAATGCTATAAATATGTCTGTGTGTGGTATTATCAACACACAAAGAAGAGTAAATAATCATTTCAAATATTTGGCGTATCATTAAAGTAGGTTGTGGCATTGCCTCAGGAAGTATTCAGAGAAGGTTTGTTTTTTATTGTGGTGCTAGGAATTGAAACCAGGGATATTCTACCTCTGAGCTACACCTAGTCCTTTTTACTTTTTATTTTGAAACAGGGTCTCACTAGGTTGCTGAGGGTCTTGCTAAGTTGCTGAGGGTGGCCTGGAATCTGCAATCCTCCTGTCTCAGCCTCCCAAGTACTGGGATTATTCCCATGCGCCACCATGCCAGGCTACGAAAAGTGTTTAGAGAAAATTTTTAATTTATTTTGTCTGTTTGCTGGTTTATTTTTCTTGGCCCAAGAGAACATGACTAAAGCCTTAAAAGCTGCTATCATCAACATCTTACTTGTGAAAGTATGGCAAAACCAGCAAATCTTTCCTGTCCAAAGATTTTACACAGTATAGTCTGCGGTCAATTTTACAATCTCAGAACTACAGTATCTAGATAGCAGTGAGGCACAGCAGATATGGTATTTGTAAAGAACATATTCAGAAAATCAAAAAATATTCTCCATTTTATCAAGCTTTTACATGCATTTTGATTAATATGCTAGATTTGGAGGATGCCACCTATATAAGTACAGATGATAATATATAATAAATAAGATCTAATCACACATAAATGTAATGTAAATATAAATGTAGGTCTATATTTATGTGTATGTCTATGGTCTCTCCCATGAGACTAGAAGTTTCATGAGGGCAAGGCTGTGCTTTTTGATTTTTTGCTCAGTATTTGACCTAGAGTTTTTAGAACAGTGTCGAGAACAGCGTGGGGAACTCAAGAAATGCATGTCAAAAGAAAGTGAAGATGGATATATCTTTAATCCAGGCCTATGTGTTACTAGATAAAGTTCAACTGCTTCATTATGCACCATTAATAAACATATGAAAAGAAAGCCTTGTATATTCATCTGTGTTTCATTACATAAATCTAGATAAAATCTTCTATATAGAAGTAATTTATATAACTATATATAATTTTCTTTCTTGGGATAGGAGAAAAAAGGAATAATGGTTGAAAAGGCAATGGTTGCTCTAAGAAACATTCAATCATCTCACAAATAATTAAATCTGCAATTATGAAACTTACTAAAAATGTATCAAACTAAACTTTATCAATTAAATAAATTCATTAAAAATAGAACCACAAGATGCCCTTTCTATGTTTAGTAGTGATACAGCTTATGCAGGTTTTACAAGCTACTTATACAATGAATGATTTTAAGAGCAATCAGCAGTGCATTTGTAATTTTCTCATCTTAGAAAGAGATACAAATGAGGCACATAAGCAAGAATGAATGGAAGCTGCAGTTTCATTTTTGTCGCTAAAATTTTTACAAATTACAAATTCCATAAAACTAAACAGACTTGGAAAGCAGGCAAGAAAGATGGCTCATGTAGCCCACATTCATATTCTAGCTGATACTGAAGGGACTTAGGGAACATGATTGAGACACATTTTCCTGATTAAAGAAAGGATTAATGAGCCTTAAACTAGGTGATCTGACACCAAAAAGGAAATTATAACTCAGTATTTCAATTGCTGTCAATATCCTTTGCTTATTCAATCGACCCTCCTTTCCTTTCTAAATTCATCTTATCCTTGTAGACTAACTTCAAACCTCACCTTACCACCTTTAATTAATTAATTAACTAATTTATTTATTTATTTATGCATTACTGGGGATTGAACACAGGGGTGGGGTTTTCTACCACTGAGCCTCATCCTCAGACCTTTTTATTTTTATTTTTATTTTGAGACAGTGTTTCACTAAATTGCCCAGGTTGGCCTCAAACTTTCAGTTCTCCGGTTCAGCCTCCTGAGTTACTGGGATTACAGGCATATGCCATTGTGAAAGGCGCATCTTCAACTTTAATACTTATTTCAGCCTTCAGATTAATGTAGTTATTCCCTTCCAGTCTCCACTGGCTTTTAAACTATCACATAAAGCAGTAATACTAAACAAAAACAGCACATAATACTTTCTAGTCTTGCTTCTCAAGCTGGACATTATCCTTCTTTCAAGAGCAATGGTTATGTTTTAATTTTGAGCAGTGTACATAATTGGTACAGGGTAAATATTTTTGGAGTGCTATTCAATATTAGAGATGAGAAAATGAAGTCCAATAAGTGAATTTAATGGTTGTTTTTATATTATTATCAGCATGTAAAATGAGGATTGGAAGTTAAACCTAAGGTATCCTAAGAGAATTCATGAGCAAATAAAAAGAAGAAACTAAGAAACTTGCAAAGGATAAAGCAGTTCAGAAGTTAATATAAATGGTTTCTCAGATTTACCCAAGTTCAATAAAGTTAATGAATTCATAATCTTTTTAAAAGTTTAATATAGGAACAGGGAAATTATTCTACAGTGAAAATGCTGAATAATGTGTCTAGAGAAGCCACGAACCTGAAGTCACTTGCTGGCTACGTGTGAATTTTAGATGGTCACAGAACCATATCATTTTCTTTCATAGCAGCTGACAGAGGGAAACTCAGACCATCAGGCTCATGTGCTAAGGACTTCTACTTTATTTTGTGTGTGTGTGTGAGACTACTCACTTCAACCTCAATCCATTTCTGTAAATCTGGACAAGTGAGCTAATCTCATCAGGCTCATGTGCTAAGGATTTCTACTTTATTTGTGTGTGTGTGTGTGTGTGTGTGTGTGTGTGTGTGTGTGTGTGTGAAAGAGAGAGAGAGAGAGAGAGAGAGAGAGACTACTTACTTCAACCTTGACCTATTTCTGTAAGTCTGGACAAATGAGCTAATTTAAAAAACAAATCTGTTAAAACCAAAAGAATAAAAAGCTAAAAAGTAATAGATCAGCAATATTGGCACAAATCTCAGTGATGGCATCCACTGAAGAAAACCACAGGAGTCACTCAACATAAATGTTAATGCCGGGAGAGTCTTAGTAATTAAGAGTGTTGGCCAAAAAGAAAATCTATTGTTAAAATGGGTTAAAGTTTGCATTAGAAAACAGAAGTATATTTGTTACATGATCTAAATTATGAACTACAAATTCACCACAAAAAGAATTTTGAATGAAACTTAAACATTGGAACACATAAACACATAGTAATAAATATATTTTAAAATATACTAAAAAGAGGAATACACCATACATGCTGGTCTATAACTTGCTTTCTGTTTTTAAAGATATATTTCACACACATTTCTATTACACTATACTCAATGAATATGGACAGTACAGAAAAATATTTTATTTTATGGATATAGCATACTATATTTAACTAGTGAATGATATTTGGATGGATTCCAGAGTTTCTCTCTCACAAATTAAATTTGAATATATAATTAGATTCCATTAGAATGATGATAGAAATATGCAACAAAAAATTGCCAAGTCATTTCATTAAATAAACAGAGCCCATAATCTTAAACAAATATAAAATATTCACTTTTTTAAATAAAGGTTTTTAAATGAGTCTTTTATGTCATCAGCCTACCTTTACTAATCATGCCTCTTAAATATATTGAATAATATTATATTCTAATCTGCTACTCTCCTGCTTTAATAAAGTTATCATGAATGGAGACCAAGTAAACCTTCCAATGTCCTATATTCAAGTAGAACATGACACAGAGACATCTGAATGGGCCTTGAGCCTTGGCAGACATAGCTGTAGACTGACAGGTTTCCCTGCCCATCACCGTCTTCTTGGGGTAGAAGATGAAAATAATGGTTGAAAAGCTGCTCTAACTGCCATCAGATCATCTTTTGAAATATCAAATTTGTGATTTGTACACTAACTCAAAAAGCATCAAACTATACCTTATTTATAAAATAGAGTCACTAATATAGAACTACTGGGAATATTTAGGGTTAGGTACTATATATTTTACACCATCTGTCACATAAATGCCACAAAATATCCATGGTTTTTTTTTTTTTTTTTTGCGGTACCGGGGATTGAACCCAGGGGCGTTCTACCTCCGCGCTACGCCCCCGGCCCTATTTTTTTATGCTTTATTTTTGAAACCAGGTCTCACGAAGTTGCAGAGGGCCTCACTAGGTAGAGAGAGAGGGAAACAGGGAGAGAGAGAGAGAGAGAGAGAGAGAGGAGAGAGAGAGAGATAAACCATGCGCGCGCGCCCGCGCATGCGCGCTGAGGTTGGCCGCGAACTCGGATCCTCCGGTCTCCGCCTCCCAAAGTACTGGGATTACAAGCGTGCGCCACCACGCCCGGCCAATATCCATGTTTTTTAAAAAAAAAAATGGTGACTAACTGAAGACAGGAAATTATTTCAACGTAAAACCTTGGCATATAGTGTGTGTGTGTGTGTGTGTGTGTGTGTGTACAACAATATTTTATATGTTTAATATGGTTACAGTTATTTCAAACAAAAATCTTACTACATTTGAAATTTATGACGGGTTTTTGGTAAAATATAATTTCTCATTTAATGTTTATATTCCAAAGAGAAATTTAGAAATTGTAAGATGGCCTTGAAATAAGGTTTCCCAAAATATAGATCCATACATTTTGGTATAACTAAAATATCTTTTAAAACACAAAAGATGAAGAAAAACAAAAAACCCTGCTCTGGGCAGGACTAACTTGAGAGATGAGATACTTGTGTTGAATGTGCTTCATTTTGGCCAAGGGGGGTTATTTTCTGCGTGCAGTTTTATCTCATCCCTAGGATACAGCTTCAATGTAAAAAAAAAAAAAAAAAAGCCCACAAAGCACAGCCACCTGTTGCCTACAGGGAGCTTGACTAGTCTCATGCACCCTGGACTTCTTCAGAAGTGAGTTAATGACTGCTAGAGAGGATTTTTTTTTCTGCCTAGTAAAATAAGAACTAAAATTAACTGCTTCCTTTTCAGAATCATTAGGTCCTTCTTTAAAAGAAAATAGTCAGTGTATCTACATTCAGGTGTTAATCAAATGACATTAACAATGTAATTTCCCTATCTGCCAAACTTGTCTCCCCAGGCTAATCTTTTTCCCCTTAATTGGAATGTCTTTAAAGAATTCAACTGATTAAAAAAAAAAAGTGGACTGGTCTAATGTAAGGCAACTAAATTGAATAAAGGTGCAGGGCTACCCAGGAGGACCCATGACAAATCTTATCTCAGATTGTTTTCCCTGGCTGGCAATGTAGGTTGGTGGTAGAGCACATGCTTAGCATGCAAGGGGCCCTGGGTTAGATTTCCCACATTGCAAAATAAAAGAATAAGTCATTTTCAAGTTGTGAAGGCATATCATTTTCTATTCTTCTTAACCTTTAGGAAATATTATATGAAACAGTCTGTTCAGAAAACAAAATGTAGCAACTTTTTAAAATAAAATTTGAAATCCAAAACAAATTTAAAAGTCACTTAGTGTAAACTACCAACCAGATACTAGATACTCTTCAAAATTCCTAATGCAATGGACTCACAGTCTCACACAGGAACATGTCACATCTCTGTCCCAGAGCTCACCTTTGAAAACAAGGGAATAATGTGCCTCTTTCTGTGTGACATGTCAGCCATTCAAATATTTGGACAGCTATTATATCCCTTATAATTCTTTTCTTAACTAAGATAACACCCCCACTAATTTTGTATATCATAGTTCTATATAGCCTGGTCATCATTTCTGTTGACCTACTCTTGTAAAACTCAAATTTGTCCAGGTATTTTAAAATATAATAACAAGGATAGGAACAGTCCTCTAAATGTGATCTAACTAGCACAAAATACAATTGTATTCAAACCTGTCTTGTTTAGGGTGCTGTATTATAATAAGCGATCAGACATTGTATTTGCTACCAAAAGAGGAAAGAATTCATTTCCTTTCCCTCCTTCCTTCAGTCCCACCTGAAGGACCAATTCCTAGAGCACAGAGTACTGCTAATCTTATCCCCTTCCTGGCTGAGAGCAAGACTGTGGAGGTGAGGGTAATGGGGGAATATGGGATGAGAAGTTCATACTTGGGGTGAAGGTGGGAGAATACAACTGACATTCAAACAATGTTTAAAGTATCTGGTGTCCGGTGCAGTGGTGCACCACAAGCTGGAGGCCAGCCTTGACAACTTAGCAAGACCATGTTTCAAAATAAAATAAAAAAGGTTGGAGATGTAGCTCAATGGTGCAGCACCCGTGGGTTCAATCTGCAGCACAACGCACACACACATACACACACACAATGTATCATGGCAATGGGAAAGAATGGTAAAATTGTGAAACCAAACAAAGCCTTAAAAGACATTCTTCCAATCTTTCACTGTCCCTCCAGCAACGATTCTAATTTGCATGCATTTCACATGTAGTTGATTAAAGTCCACAGACAGAAAAAGCTCACATTTGTTCTTAGTAAAACTGTCCAGGACGAGGTGGGCATCCAGATGAAAAAAAAATTTATTGGAGCCAGGCGTGGTGGCACACGCTTATAATCCCAGTACTTTGGGAGGCGGAGACCGGAGGATCCGGGTTCGTGGCCAGCCTCAGCTCGCTCTCTCTCTCTCTACCTAGTGAGGCCCTCCGCAACTTCGTGAGACCCGGTTTCAAAATAAAGCATAAAAAAATAGGGCCGGGGGTGTAGCACGGAGGTAGTACACCCCTGGGTTCAATCCCCGGTACCGCAAAAAAAAAAAAAATTATTGGTCTCTCATGGGATTTTCCACATCAACTCACATTTCTAGTCATAAAAGGGACTCCTGGAAACTGTCCTTAAAACTTTACAATTGTTCCTTCCAATAATTAATTTCTGTTTGGGAACTGTAGGTTAGAAATCAGTACTAATTTCAGCCAATGGGCCACATTCAACCCTTTTGAGCTCAACTACTTAGAAGACTAGGTCCTATTGAAAACTGTTGAAATAATTAATGGATTGAAAAATAAGACTTATCTTGCAGGCAGAATAAAATTGTAAGAGGGGAAAAAAGTACAATTTAAACAATTTAATCCTCCAAAGAAAAGCCTGAGGTAGAACTTAAAAATTACCTCAAATATTGTTCAGTTAAGAGTTTTTGTGCTGTTTTGTTTCTATAATGCTTATACAGTTCAATAATGTATTATTAAAAGAGGTTATAGAAACATGTCCCTGGGATAATTTTAGTAATAATACTGAAAACTATATTATGAAAACAGTTAACAAAGGTGCCTAAAGGCTCCAAAGAACATAGGTCAAAATTACTTTCCTGGTCTTGTTCTCAATCCTTCCCATAAACACTTTATAATCTGAGCAGTCACTCTCCTAATTCTACAAGACAGTCCCCACACTTCCTTCTTTGGGTTTTTTATCATCTTCTATTTTGCTCAAAATATTCCCATCTAATAACTTTTGCTGAGGGAATGCATTTCCATTTCATCTCATATAAGTCACTTCAGCCTGACTTTTGAAATGATCTGTAGGGCTAGATGTGATCTTCCCCCAACTCGACACCCATAGCACTTTGTTACCCTCTTGTTGTAAATATGTTCTGCATTGTATAATGATTATTGTTGTGTCTGTCCTTATTCTTTCTCAAATATAAATATCCTGAGGGCAGGGACTGTATCTTGCAGTAATTGAGAAAGGGTAAGTTACCCTTCTGGGGTGAGGAGAAACTATTCAGGGATACTCAATACACATTTGTGAAATGGAAGATGTAGTGTTCTTTTTTCCCCTGTGATTTTTCTCTTTATGCAAAGCCACGTAGAGCTTATTGTTGATCAATCACATCTAAGAATTTAGTATTAATATGTTGTCATAAATTCCAACTTGGTATTTATTATACCTTTACGGGATTCTCATTCTGCAATCATATAAAGAAAAATTGATTCATAAGCATTTGCTCTAAATATAAGGAAAGCTATATTCCTACAGGGTTGATTCTTAATTATGCAAGCATTACTTATATTACTCATAATTTCCAAATAATAAAATATAGGGTTCTCTTTTTCCCATACCAAATGAGGTGATTTATCAAATTACATGTTGAAGGAAACTTTTTTAAAATCAAAAGCTGACAGCTGTATTACCCCTTGCTTTCATAGTCAAGCATATGCAGACAAAATCCTGGCATCAAAATAATAGGTCAGGATTTACTGGACATTTCAATAATTTTATTAGTGACTGAAATGATGGAAGCATATTCAGGGACTTGGATACTTGACTAGTGCATGTATAAGATTTAACTATTTATATTATTTAATAACTTCTAGATGGTCCGTATTATAAACTAGGCATTGTTCTAAGTGCCTTACATATGTCGATTCATTGAATTTGCAAGAGATCCCATTGAAGATGGTACTGTTATCCTAATTTTACAATGGAGGAAATTAAGGCACTAAGAAATTAAGTTAACTTTCCCGGTCAGAGACTTAGTACAATTGTTCCTTGGTATCCCTGGTTTCAGGAACCCCTGCAAATATCAAAATCTGCAGATGCTCAAGTTCCTTATATAAAATGTCATAGTACTCACATACAACCTAGGCACACCTTCTCATATACTTTAAATCACTTCTAAATTACCTAAAATAAGCAATACAATGTAAATACTATGGACATAGTTGTTCTGCTGTATTGATTAGGAAACAATGACAAGAAAATATTCTTTGCATGTTCAGTACAATGGCAATTTTTAAAAATATTTTCTATCAACAGCTGTTAGAATCTGTGGACCTGGAAACTGTAAGGTACTTAGGACCAATTGCAAAGAGAAGAGCCAAGGTCTCAACACAGTCTGGGTGCGTTCTTAATCCCAATGCCATGACACCCTCCTTTAGAGAATGGGTTTCTTCAAATATCTACACACTACACAATTCCAAAAGAGCACCCTCAGCATATGACAAACATTGGGATTAAATATACTATCATTGTTATTATTATTTTCATTTTCATGTTCAATTGTTGTTTCAAAATACCCATTTCTATGTAGATAATTTGGACACAAGGACTGTCTTGTGGAGAAAGTATGAAACAAAAATCTCAGATTAAAAATCTTCTCTGCCACTGAGAAAGAATCGACAACCTTGATCTAGTCTTTACATTTATCACAGAATCATTTTCCCATTTAATATTAACTGGTATTACCCCATCTGTTTATTTACAGATGTGTGTGTAAATATACAAGAGTACACTCCAAAAATGCAAGGTAGTATATAAAAGGAAAAATGTCTTGGCATTAGGGGGATTGATAAAGTGTATAGAAAGACTGCCTGCCCCCTCCTTCGATTTTGATCACATGACACCTTGGTAATAGGCACAGCTGACTGTGACGTGAGCCTCACCACAGCAATTTGGGGTCAGGAAATCATTATGAAGAGTAATGTTTCTGGACCTTCCACAGTTGAATAATTAATGAAATCTGACCTTTGAAGCCAGAAGGTGTTTTGTGATGCACCCCAATTTATCTATTCTCTGGGAAGCCAAAGACATTCATTGAGGGCTGAGTTGACACACAAAGCATCTGACTTGCTCTGGAAAATGTTTGCAGCTACTTGTGTGAATGAATAACAATGACTCCGGGACCCAATGGTTCCCTATGATTTGGATGAAGCACTTGGGGGCTAATTTTGCAATTAAAATCTTATGAGATAAAAATATTGTGGGGCTTTGCCAACATGCTATGTAAAGAAGGTGCTAACTCTTATTTGAAATGTGCTATGTTTTCCATGGATTAATATTTAAGGAAACAGATATCTTTATCTTCATTCTATCTTTTGCTGATGATTGACGTTGTATTCTCTTTTGCTTCCCAAGCTTTGATTAAAATAAAAGAAAGAGAAATATGAATTGTTGTCCACTTACTTCAGTACCTTTCCAAGAGAAAAATTCAGTATGTTCTGAAAAGGATTCAGGCCAAATTCTCTTTCATTGTATGGTTCATTTAAAAATTATGTATTGCTACTGTGTTTTAAGTGATACGGATTACACAATGTGTCTTCACATAAATACTCTGATATATGTTAGATGATAAATTTTCTAAGAATATAAAGTTACCTTGAGGTGTCACCTCATTTTCCTTTGGCTTCATGAACTGCAGCCAGCCAAATAAATAAACCTCCACAAACAATGACATCTACTTTAATCTCCTTGACCAAGTATGCATGCTTTCTTTTTCGATTCAGTAACCCTTATAGCTTATTCTAGCAATTCCTCATCACAAATAGCATGATTCTAACACACAGTAGGTACTGAGTGTGCTGTGTGCATGCATGTCACTATCACTATGAGCTACATTATGATGCACCAATAAAAGTATAAAAAAAGATTGTGTTACATGGTACAGAAATTCCTAAAATTTTCAATTCCAATCTGTCAAAACATTTCTTTTTAATGAATTCTTAATGCTTCATCCCTTCTCCTTCATTCCATCTCCTGCGTGACTAATGGCATGTGGAGAGAGGAGTGCATGTTCTGTCACTCACCCAACAGCCTTCACCTTCCATCAGGGTGATGCTCAGCATCTTCCTACTCCCTACCTTTATCTCACATGCCTAGGTGTTCTCTATCCAATTTTCCAAAGCCTCTCCATCATCTAGATGCTCTAAAATATTAGTAACCTTCCTCTGATTAAATAACTAGTCCCTCTCTTAGTAATCTTAATTTTAGAAAACTGTCCTTTCCTTGTAGTTTTTAACAACCAAATTACCTCAGCCTCTCAAGTGTGGTCCAGCAGCAATCTCCTCTTTTGCTCTCCAAATAAAAATCTAACTCCACATTGACATTACTAAGATTAAGTGAATCTACATCTGTTCAGCTTGCTTTTCGTTTTTTTTTTTTTATTGGTGCATTGTAACCATACATCTTGATGGGTTTCAGAGTGGTAGAAGTATACATGCACACATCGGTCAATTAGCCCTCCCCCAATTCCCACCCCCATTCCCTGCCCTTTCCCTCCTTCTCGTGCTCAGCATAGTAGTTGACTTTGATAAGTTTGTGTATGTACATCCTGTGTTTCCCTCTACCCCCCAACCATCTCCTTCAGTTAGGTCACCTTCTAAAGAATCTTACCTTACTCATCTAAGGTTTTCTCCATCATTGTCTGTAGTCCCTCCTATGCCCTATTCTCCCTAGCTTCCGCATATTAGGGAGAGCATCTGACTTTACACTTTTTGTGACTGACTAATCGCAGTAAGCATAATGTTCTCGAATTCCATCCACTTCCCTCCAAATGATGTAATTTTATTCTTCTTAATGGCTGCATAAAATTCCATTGTGCACATATCCCACAGTTTTGTAATCCATTCATCTGTTGATGGACATCTTGGCTGGTTCCATAGTTTGGCAAAGGTGAATTGTGCAGTTATAAACATTGATATGCATGCATTAGTCTGGTAATTTGGTTTCCATGTTTTTGAGTAGATACCTAGAAGTGGTATTGCTTGGTCATAAGGTGGGTTCATTCCCAATCTTCTGAGGATCCTCCACACTGTTTTCCAAAGTGGTTGCACTAATTTGCCATCCTACCAACAGTGTATTAGCGTTCATACTTCTCCACATCCTCACCAGCATTTGTTATTGCTTTTCATTTTAATCCATCATGGTAAACAGGCTTGTCTTTCTTATACAACGGTTCAATCCTGATGTTTGACCACTGAGCTACACCACCAGCCCCTTTTATTTTATTTATTTTTTTTATTTTGAAACAGAGTCTCACTAAGCTGCTGAGGCTGATCTTGAACCTGTGATTACCCTTATCTCAGCTTTCCAAGTACTGGGATTACAGGCTTGCACCACTGTGCCTAGCTACAATCCTTATTACATTAAAGTCTCCCAAATAATTCTTGTCCCAACTATTTACCATTAAGAACTTAGTCTAAGGATAAATGTATACAACATTTACTTATAAGAGTATCTATCAAATTTTTATAATAGAGGAAATTTGCATAGTACTTAAATGTCATTAAATAAAAAGTAGTGAATGAAAAAATTTTAATGAAATGGAATGATACTAATTTTATATCCTTAAGTGAAAAAATTAAAATTGGTCATTGAAGAGTATGAGCTGGTATGTAGAAGCCAAAGAGAAAAAAAAGAAAAGAGAGCTCATGAAAATTAGAAGAGAGACCAGTAAATTAGTTAAAAGGAGAAAGGGTAGAGAGAAAGGGAGGAAAGAGGAGGGAGGTGTAGGGAAGGAAACAGACCAAATAATGTTATGTGCATATAGGAATGCATCACTATGAATCTCACTATCATCTACGGTTACAATGCACCAATAACACCTAAAATAAATAAAACAAAATATAATATGAGCTTGGTATAATTTAATTTTTATTCATATCCATGTGTACATACAAACACAGGTATATACAGTTTCATATAATGGAGTCATCTTAAATTGTTATCACTGTTTATATTACTATATTTATCTATAGATCAATTGATACAAATAAATGATAGTAAAAAGTTGAAATACACATAACCTAAGACCATGATACTTTTTTACTTATTATGTCCTAAATTTTTTATAGACTACTTTGGAGTGAAGAAAACCAGTAAGTGCTATGTGAAATTCAAATGCTTACATACATCTAGTCATCTCCAAGACTAGAGCACTCTGCACGCTGTTTGCTTTTCTTCCTGTTACTCTCTCAGCAACTCAATCTAATTTTTCTTTTTCTTGTTTCTAATGTGATTATAGAAAGAACACTTTGCTCATTCTCCAACAATGTATCAATTTTGCTGATAAAAATTTAACACCTTGTCATGATTGCTTAAAAATAAATTTAAAAAATCACTTTCTGTTTGGAATACTAAAGTTTGGTGTATAATTAATTCAATCACAAGAAAGCATAAGGTATGGTTGCCTGAAATATAGAAATAAGTTCATGTTGAAATCAAAGAAGAGAAAACCAAGTAATAGGATGTAAGATTTTAAAGACATTGCTGAGCATGTTTTTAATATCTTACAAGACATTTGTGATTCACCTATGGCGTTCTTTTCCATGAAAAAGTTGGTTAGAAGAGAAAAATTTTCCAGATATTAATACTAAATTTACCACTGTTGCCTATCACATTAGTTGTTTGTTTTTTGTGTTGTTTTGGTTTTTAGTTTTTGTTTTTGTTTTTTCTTTGGGGTAATGGAGATTAAACCCAAGGGCATTCAACCTTGAAGCTATACTACCAGCCCTTTTGAACTTTTATCTTTAAAAAGGGTCTTGCTAATTTGTTGAGTGCCTCACTAACTTGCTGAAGTTAGGTTTGAACCTGCAATCCTCCTGGCTCAGCCTCCCAAGTACTAGGATTATAGGCATGTGCCACCAGGCCATGCTCTTTGTTTTTGAGACATGATCTGGCTATGCTGACCAGACTGGTCTCTACCTCCTGGGATCAAGTGATCTTCCCACCCTAGTCTCTTGAGTATCTGGGAATGCAGGCATACCACTGCACCCAGCCATACCACTTTAAAATAGCAATTTTCATTTTCATAAATGTATAGGGTTGTACATTTTGACAGCTTCACAACAGAATTCATGGGAATCTTAATTGGGAATCTGAATAAATAAAAGAACAATTTAAGGTTACATTTCATTTTACTTTTTAAATTTTTCAATATATTTTCCTAAAAAAAATAGCAGGGCACTGTGGGACATGCCCTTAATTCTAGTACTTGGGAGGCTGAGACTTAAGGATCCTGGGTTCTAGGACAGAATCAGCAACTTAGACCTTCAGTAAATTAGCAAGACCCTGTTTCAAAATAAATAAATTAAAAGGGCTGGAGGTATAGATTAGAGGTTGAATGCCCCAGGGTTCAATCCCTAGTACTGGAAGAAAGAAAAAAAAAAAGGAGAGAGAGAGAGGAGAAAAATGAAAATAAATAAATGAAGAAGGAAGGAAGGAAGGAAGGAAGGAAGGAAGGAAGGAAGGAAGGAAAAGGAAAGGCTGAAGCTTATCCTTTTTAAAAAAAGTTTTACCTTTTCCTTCCTTACAAAAAGTAATAATCAGAGAAAATTTGATAAGACCAATGTCATTAGAAGTTATATATTCATAGCTAGTAACATAAAAGTAAATTGCTCCAAATATATGTACATGTTTACTAACTTTTTGCATAGTGAATAAAACGTCTTCAAGAAATCAAATTTAAAAATTACTAATGTCTTATAACCAACCACAAATCCCTCCCGGCTCACATTCTAGCCTTCCAATGTGGAATGGCAGATCCCCCCATTAAAGATTTTGTTAGCTACTGTGACACAAGCTGAGATTTAAAAAGTGCTTGTAATTAGGATTTGATCTTTCTTGCTACTCTTGGGAACTTTGACTCTGCTACTGTGTAAGGAAGCCCTGTCTTTAGAGATCAGCTTTAGGGATCACCCAGCACAGGTGCACCACCCAGCTGACTTAACACAGGTGTGAGTGCGCGGAAGACTTACAAGAAGTCCCCGACAAGAGCGCCCACTGAGCTGCCCACAGAATTGTGAGATAAATGCTCACTATTTAGATCCACGAAGTTGTGCAATTATTTGTTAAATAGAAAAAGCTTAATGATACACATCTACTGTCACGTCATACACAAAATTATTTATCCCCAATCAATAAGGTAGACATACTGTCAGAAAAAATGGACAGTATTATAAATGTTACACATCTAATGTTTTTAATGTCTTAAATTAGTCTTTTGCTATGAATAAATGCTTTACCACAAATTGGCTCTTGTGCTTCAACTGGGAAAGAATAGCTTTTTGTACTTGATAATTTCTAAGGTTCTTTGATGTTCTACTTTTTTACCCTTTGCATGTTAATTTATAATTGCTGGAGCTTGCAATTGCAAACTAACAAATTCTAATCATTGTAACTAATAATAAATTAGAAATATTTTAAAGTCAATAAGCTAATGAGTTGGTAAGTTCTGTTACAGAAATTTTTACATACATAAAAATTACTTTTCTGTAGTATACACAAAATGAACACAAAAATTACCCATTAAGTTATTAACTGTTGTCTACCTGTATAATTCTATTCATTTGTATACACATATATTTCATTGTTCTTATTTTTAGAAAAGTAAGTAAATATAATGGTGAAAGTAATTCCCTTTAGCTGTAGTTGACTGAGAAATCTCTTAGCAATCTTCTCTGGCTAAGCAGCTTTCAAGAAACTATTTTGGTCCAGGCAGAATAGCTCTCATTATGATAATTTCTAAAAAGATGGATTCAATCATGAGTTATCCTTCCTTAGTCCAAGAAGTAATCTTAAGGGGGAAGAAAACCTGACAAGTACTCATAATTTTATCTACTATATGAATAATTTAACTGAAATTTACCAAATCCTTCATTTGGTAACCAAACTTTGGGAATCTAAAAATAGCCTCTCATTCCCCATGAGATCTACTTAAAGTTTGTTAACATTCTTATATTTCATGATCACTAACAAGAAGTCTTTCAGACAGAGTCAAACTGTTACACTACTTGATATTCTGACACCAATCAATTTTGAAAAGATAAACATGAATATGGTTATTCACAGGACAGTCAAATGTAGAGTCAACTTATAATTTTATTTTAATGTGTATAGCAGTCTTTATGTTTCTGGGTAAACATAACCATTTTTAACTAATGAAATGGGAGAAGGGGAACAGATTTGCGGTGATGAGACTGGAGCGTCACAAATTTAATAGAATCTGAATTCACATTAGAAAAGGAATACCAATTACCAAAGGGAAATAGGTTTTGATGGGATAAGATAGAAGATGATAGGAAAGGGTAGCTCAGGATAAAGTACCATCCTGTTTCTTTATTTATTGGAAATGAGAAGCCTAGTAAAAAGCCAGTGTGACTACAAAGAAGATACAGAAGCAAAATTTTAGATGAAATGATACACTGGCTTTATTATCCTGCACTGAAATACTTTAGATAATAGAGGTACCTCATTTTTTCCCCAAAGGTGATGATGTATCTTATATTACTATCAAACCCCAAAGTTTATATCCTTTGTTGTTTTCAGACTGATAGGATTAACATGTTAAATGCATGCTAACTAGTATTGAAAGCCCTCTATGAGTCCTCTAACAATTTATTTTTATTTTATTATTTTATTTTTTTTTTGCGGTACCGGGGATTGAACCCAGGGGCGTTCTACCTCTGCGCTACGCCCCCGGCCCTATTTTTTTATACTTTATTTTGAAACCGGGTCTCACGAAGTTGCGGAGGGCCTCACTAAGTAGAGAGAGAGAGAGACAGGGAGAAAGAGAGAGAGAGAGAGAGAGAGCGAGCTAGCTGAGGCTGGCTGCGAACCCAGATCCTCCGGTCTCCGCCTCCCAAAGTACTGGGATTACAAGCATGCGCCACCACGCCCAGCTAATTTATTTTTAGTAAAACATTACCTTGGCATTAATGCATTATTTCTGAGTCATAATGACATTATGGTCTCCCATTTTAAAGGAAAAATACCTCGAGGTCAAAACTCATCTTTTAGGTATGGTTCTTTCTCCCCATTCCCACTTATCTCAGAACTTATCTCAGTTCTGTTCTCTGTTCAAATGTTAACTTCTCAGTCTTTGAAACATCATTTTCTCAGTCTTTGAGATACATGAAGGCAAAGACTATTTTTTTAATGGCTGTATCCTCAGTGCCAAGAACAGAATCTTGTGGCTAGTTGATACTCATATATTTGATGGATGAGAGAGTAAACAATTAAATAAGTATATTGATGAATGTTTGCTTCAGCCATTTAAAATTTTTCCATTAGTTCTTCTGTGTGCCACAGTCTAGTTTTTGCTCCACAACTCCAACAAAACTGATCTTCCATAAACCAGCAATATTATCCATAAAATATATGTAATCGATGTTAAGTTTTAACTTGCTCAGCATCTCTACAATATTTGCTATTGCTGATCAGTCACCTCCTGAAGCATTGTTTATCTGCAGAAGTGTGCCAAACTTCCCTGTTTTCCTTCTACTGCACTCCTTCTCAGGTTTTTTTTTTATCACTTTTAACTTTCTCTACCTATTGCTTAAAAATTCATAGCTCTCTTATCAGTTTTCATGTCTAGGTCCTCTATTATTTAACAGAATGTTCTGTTTCTGGGCAAAGACCCTATGAGCTTTAATAACCATCTGTATAATTATCATTCCAAATCTATGCTTGCCTTTTTAGATGTCTAGCAAATTCTTCATTTTCA
Source organism: Glis glis (assembly GCA_004027185.1). Taxonomy (NCBI): domain Eukaryota; kingdom Metazoa; phylum Chordata; class Mammalia; order Rodentia; family Gliridae; genus Glis; species Glis glis. The sequence goes on from PVJS01009204.1 coordinate 26,179, forward strand.
ATATGTGAAACACTGAACTTACTTTCTGCCTTCCAATGTCATGACCTGAATTTACAATATCTTAGTAAATGGCACCCAGATGCTTAAGCCAGAAACTGGGTATGCTTTTCCTTTGCTCTTCTTTTCTCCAAATCCCTTTTCCTCAATACCTCATAAATCACCAATAATTGCCTACTATCTCCTCTAAATACTTAGATGCTCTCTCTCCTCTCCATACCCTAGGTTATTATACTGACCCAAGGCTGATCTGGTCTGCTGCAGTCATCTTTAAATTGTCCCCTTGCAGTATCTGCTATAATATGTTGCCCATGTTGAGCCACAGTTATGTCCCAAATATACAAATCCTCTCTGTTCCTATCAGTATAAAGTCCAAATTTCTTAAAATATCATTCAGGTCTGAAGAATCAGCCTTTTGTCACCGTCCCAGACTCACTGTGGCTCACCATGCTTCATCCTTCTGAGCTGTAGCCAAATTGAACTTATATGAGTTCAAGGTGTTATGATTTTTCTTATCTCCTGGTTTTCTACCCATCATCTCTTCTGTCTGTGATACTTTGAGCTTCCTATCCACTAGATTGGAATTAATTTTTAGAATTAGATCTAGATGCTATTTTTTTCGGGTAGGCATGAATTCCCTGATACTTATCTTAATATAGGGCACCTGTTGTATATTCTCATGGCTCCAAAAACTTCACTCATAACATTTATATCTATCTTTCTGTCTATATATTTCTTATCTTCTGCTTTCCCAATTGGACAGCTATTCCGTGTGTGTGTGTGTGTGTGTGTGTGTGTCACTGGGGGATTGAACCCAGGGGCATTCTACCTCTGAGCAACAATCCCAGACCTATTTTATTCTTTATTTTGAAAGAGGGTCTCACTAAGTTGCAGAGGGTCTCACTAAGTGGCTGAGGCTGGCCACAAACCTGTGATCCTCTTGTCTCAACCGCCCAAGTACTGGGATTACAAGCATGAGCCACCATGCCTGGCGGCTTGGACAGCCATTCCTATTCATTTGTTTCCCATGCATCTCTAGCATTCAAGTAACTATTACTCAATAAACATTTAAGAAAGAAAGAAAATTAAGTTTTTATTTTATTCTATTTTATTGATGGTGATGGGGATGGAACCCAAAGCCTTAGGCATGCAAAGCACACACTCTACCACTGAGCTATACTCTGAGCCCCTAAGGCTTTATTTTTTATTTGTACACTTGTATTGGTAGATTAGAATCTCACATCATAATGTAGCTCATAGTGATAGTCACATACATGCACATGGCATTTGGGGGCTTGCCACTGGCTCCTCTCCACTGCCCCCTCCCCATACAGGATTGACATTGGTATTCTCAGATATGTGCATAATGTCAATGGAAGTGATTCTTTTATTAATTCCCCCTCCGCCCTTCCCTTAGACCTCCTCCCTGCCTCTACTGGAGTTACTCCTCCATTATCTGAAGTCCCTCTTATATACTGATTACTCCCTAGCTTCCACATATGAGAGAAACCATGACCCTTCACTTTCTGTGACTGGCTAATCTCACTTAACATAATGTTCTCCACGTCCATCCATTTTATTGCAAATGACATAATTTGGTTCTTCTTTATTGCTGAGTAGAATTCCATTGTGTGTATATCCCATAATTTTGTAATGCATTCGGAAACTATCAAGAATCTAAAAGAGAGAGCCTAAAGAAGGGGAGAAGATCTTTGCCAGCTATTCCTCTGATAGAGGACTAATATCCAGAATATACAAAGTACTTAAAAGACTTAACACTAAAAAATAAAAAATAGCCCAATCAAGAAATGGGCATTTGAACTAAGCAGACACTTCACAAAAGAAGAAACACTTCGAACAGCCAATAAATACATGAAAAAATGTTCGACATCATTAGCAATAAGGGAGATGCAAATCAAAACTACACTGAGATTCCATCTAACCCCAATTAGAATGGCAATCATCAAGAAGTCAAACAACAATAAATGCTGGGGAGGATGTGGGGAAATAAGAACTCTTCTACACTGTTGGTGGGAGTGCAAATTAGTGTAGCCACTATGGAGATCAGTATGGAGATTCCTCAGAAAATTGGGAATGGATTCACCATATGATCCAGCTATACCACTCCTGGATATCTTTCCAAAGGAACTGAAATAAGAATAGAGTAATATATGCATATCCATGTTTACAGCAGCACAATTCACAATAGCCAAATTATGGAACCAACGTAGGTGTCCACCAACAGATTTTATTTTTTCAAAAAAGGTTACTCACAGCTAGGCATGGTGGCACAAGCTTGTAATCCCAGTACTTGGGAGGCTGAGACAGGAGGATCGCAGGTTTGCGGCCAGCCTCAGTTACTTAGTGAGGCCCTCTGTAATTTAGTGAGACCCTGTTTCAAAATAAAGAATAAAAAATAGGGCTTGGGGTATAGCTCAGAGGTAGAAGGCCCTGAGTTCAATTCTCAGTACCACAAAAAAATTAAAATTAGAAAGGTTAATCACAGCCAGGCGTGGTAGCGCTCACCTGTAGAGGCTGAGATAGGAAAATTGCAGGTTCATGGTCAGCCTCAGCAATTTAGTGATACCCTGTTTCAAAAATAATAAAGAAAATAGGGCTGGAGGTGTACCTTAGTGGGTTCAATCCCCAGTACCATACACACACACACACACAAAAAAAAGTTTAATCACTAATTTTGTTCTTTGACTGTATTGGCACACTATATATTTGAGTTGTATGAGTTTATATATGTTACTAGTTTACTGAATTACTCTATTAGTGTACACATGAGAATTATGCCACAGAACTTGGACAATTTAATAATTACCAAGATTTCTGTTCATGAACTCTAGAATACTTACTGGCAATAGAAACCTTCTGCATGAAATGAATGTATCACTATTCAGCTCCAAATTGCACAGTGCCATCTAGGAATGTGAGCAGGTACCTGGAAAGTAATTTAACGCTTAGCAAAGGGAGGTCTGTCTACAGAAGCCCTGAGGAGGGAGGCAGCATCCAGTGTACACATGTGCAGATACTGGTAAACCTGGCTAAAATCTAGGAATTCAAGGGTGTCAAATGGGGGCTTTTTCTTTTCTTTGTTCTGGGAGAAATTTTCATCTCGCCTTTTGCAGATATCAGAAATGTTTTAATAACTCTAAAATGCTAAGCACATTGAGATACATAGGGGTGTGTGTGTGTGCGTGTGTGTGTGTGTGTGTGTGTGTGTAAGAGAGAGAGAAAGAGAGAGAGAGAGGAATATGTGTGTGGGAGACAGAGAGAGACAGGAAGACAGAAGGGGAGGTGGATATTGGAGTACACAGAATATCCAAAATAAATTCCAAAGGAAAGCCATGCTGTCTAGTGAACAAAGTTCACAAACCTGAGAAAGTCCATTCTGCCAAGCTACCACACATAGCACAGGAAGGTAGGTGATCTGAAGAGTGATTGCAAAAGTTGCAAAGTATTTTGTGCTTATCTGACACTATTTGTTTCATGAAGGAAGAATAGAAGTACAAAATTGCATGGGGATCTCTTTTGAAGTAAGTAGCGTCAAGAACTTAAAACACAGTGTGTGGCTCACACCTGTAATCCCAGCTACTGAGGAGGTTGAGGCAGGAGGATCACAAGTTAGAGGCCAGCCTGAGCAACTTAGCAAGACCCTGTCTCAAAATAAAAAATATAAAGGGCTGGGGATGTAGCTCAGTGGTAAGTGTTCCAGGGTTCAAGCTCCAGTACTGCTAAAAATAAAAATGGGAGAGAGAGAGAGAACCTAAAGTGTGCATTTGGAATTCTCTTTTCCAGGTGAGCTGCAATAAAGGGAGTATATATGCAGTTGTAGAAGGAAAGGATAAATATATATATATATATATATATGTAATTTCTTTTTGTGGTACTAGGGATTGAACCCAGGGGCATCCTACCTCCAACCTACACTCCCAGCCCTATTTTTTATTCTTTATTTTGAAACAGGGTCTCACTAAATTGCAGGGGAACTCACTAAGTAGCTGAGGCTGGCTGTGAACCTGTGATTCTCCTGTCTCAGCCTCCCAAGTACTGGGATTACAAGCCTGTGCCACCATGCCCTGCTGGGTAAATATAATTTTTAACAATTGAAACCAAAGCACAACTTTTTAAAGAAAATATGAATAACCTCTTACTTTCCTTTGGAAATTAAAAATAAGGAGATTTAGAACTCTATAAAATCACAAAATTTGATTCAAAAGGATAGAAAAACCTCAGATACTTTTCTATATATATTAAGATCTTCCCCTAAAATACCCACAGGTTTTTTGTATAAAATTCCAGTGTGTTCTCTATTTTCTTCACTGGTGTTACTTAAGAGCAGAGAAACAATGACACCAAGACTCAGCAGAGCAGTCAATTTTCACATTGAAAACACAGGATGAGCTTTAATAATCTAATGTTTCATAGGTTTGGACACGATGATTAGTTTTAAAAATATGATGAAACCTATGGTAGTGCTGCTACTAAGGATTTTTATTAAATAGATATACAGTATTCTCTTAATATATACAAGAAAATATGGACTCAAGAAAGAGGTTATAGAAAATATGTAAGGATGTATCTGTTCTATGGAGGTAACTAACTCAACAATTGTTTTTTATTTTCCCTTATTCTGACCCCTTAAAATTATTTTATGAAACAGAAAAGTTTATCTAAGAAACTATGGGCATTTTAATTTTAAGGACTTTTGTCTTCTATTATTTTAATGCTTTAACACCTGTATATGAAATTATAATTTATATAACTACTATGCCATACTAAATGATGGGACAAGTACAAACAGCATATTTCTTCCATGAACACCTAAATATGCCTCATGGAAAAGTGATGTTGTATGAAACATATCATAAAAACATGTCGCTTAAGATAATATAGCATAACTATACACTATCTGATTTCAAAAGTGTTTTAATAACTTATAACAATAAATTTTAGCAAATTTTAATTCTATAACCACTGATTCTCCAAAGTCTTATTTAACTAAATGGAATATGGCAATGTGCGTAGTTTTTAAAATTGTGCCTCCCATAAAACTACACTTTTGACAAAATGATGAATGTTAAATTAGTGTTTAAAAATATAGCCAAGAAGATCCAAGTTTTACTTTAAAATTATGTAAAGATACTGGTTTCTTATATTTAAACATGTTTGTCTCTGATTCCCAATTTGGATTTTACAAAGTATTAACAAAAACATCATATACTACAAATCTAAGGTATTGCCAATTTGGTTTGATGGGCTTAAAATATAACACCAAAATATAATTCTATTCATATATTTATGGTAGATATACTTATAACTATAATTTAAATAATTAATTTAAATTTTAATATAATATAATATATTATATATTATAATTATGATATAATATATAATATAATTATATAATTATTATTATATAATTATATAATATAATAATTATATAATATAATTATATATATAATATAATATAATATAATTATATAATAATTGTATAATATAATAATATAATATAATAATATAATATATTATATATTACATATAATATAATATAATATAATATAATAATTAATTTAAATTATAATTAATATAATATAAAGTCTATAAAATATAGACTTTTCTGAGGATAAGATTCTTATATTAAAGTCTGAAACTAAAGTGTGGGGTCAAAGTCATTACAATATTTTTATTTCTATGGCACTCTGTCAAACCCCTAAAATAACTGTGAGCTAATAAAACCCTTAAAGGAAAATTATCCTTGAAGTTTATTAAATAAAGTACCTTTCAGCAATAATTAACTTTTATGGATATAAAATAGTCATACTAACACAACACTTAAAAAACTCAAGAAAAACACATTTAAAAAAACAAAGCATCTCAAAATTCAATTAACTGGTAGCCAAGTATGGTAAGTTAGTTAATGGTTTCATTTAATTATTCTTTTTCTTCATCCAACTAACAGTTATGGGGCTCTTCCTATGCATAAGGTACTAGGTTAGATGACTATATCAATGATGTCACCATGACCTGCTGGGTAAATGTAATTTTAACAATTGAAACCAAAGCACAACTTTGGTAATTCAAACTGCTGACTATAAACACTAATATTTTTCTTCTTCAAAACTATTTTCCAAAAGCCATTGAAATATCCAAGTTTTCAATGGTTATTATAGTTGACAGATCTTTATTCAAAAATATGTTTGGAACCAGGTGTGGTGGCACACACCTGTAATCCCAGTATTTGGGAAGCTGAGACAGGAGGATCATAGATTTAAGACCAGCTTCAAATATTCAGAGAGGTCGTTAGCAATTTAGCAAGACCCTGTTTCAAAATAAAGAACAAAATAGGGCTGGGGGTGTAGATCGGAAGTACAATACCCCTGTGTTCAATCCCAGTACACATTACACACACACACACACACACACACACACACACACACATTTGGTTTTCCTGTAACAGATGTAGTCCATCTTGAACTCTTCCTGCTCTTCTTGATACTAATGTGAAAAAATACAATTTTTTCTAATTTAATCGTACTATTACCTTTAATCAAAGGGAAAAATATCTATACATAGTACTAAATTATTTTAAAGTACAGCCATTTCCTTAATGGGGAGATATTTGGAAATTATGGAAGTTACCCTAAATCCATAACTATACATACCAAATGAAGGGCTTCCCAGATTAAAAAGAAACATCATTTTGAAATGCAATCAGTGACTCTAATCAACTTCTGAAAGCGAAGTTTTTGAAAAGACTGAAAAGCATTGCAGTTGGAATATTGTTTTCTTTATATTCATGTATCTATTCTTAGAAAAGTAATCCTTTGTATAAAGGACTGATGCATATTAGCAAGTCTTACACTGTCCTATTCCATTTACAATAACCCTTTAACTCGAATAAATGTACTTGGAAATTATTTGTCTTACTTCAGAATAAAAATTTAAATTTACATTAGTAGAGACATAAGGAGTTGGTTCTACTCAGTTATTTGAAGTATCTTTATAGCATTCCTCATTAGAAATGTAAAAGTGATTTACTTCAAAATGCCATTAATAAAAATATAATTTAAATATAAACTGGAAATGATAAAATTGAGAGTACTACAGAGGGGTAAACTGAATGGCAGTCTCACACAGAATCTTCATAACACACCAGCCAAAGTCGCCAGTCATTCATGAAAGCTAAGTGGATAATGACTGAAATGCTTAAATCTCGCACTTACCAACCTCCACAACACTAGAGCAGTTGGGATCTGTGAAGCCATCTGGACAGTCACAGGAAAAGGAGTCGCCAGCCAGCCCTGGCACACATGTGCCTCCGTGTTCACATGGGTTGGGGTCGCAGTCATCACCTGTGGAATAAAGAAACAGAGACTGACTTCTCGGTTTTTGTTTTTAGGGGTTTTTTTGGGGGGTTGGCATTGAAACATACTAGTTTACATACCCCACTGACGTTCCTTTGGCAAATCGTTTTACCATTTAGATTTACATAGATGGTATGAAAGATCTATTGGAAACCATGTGTTTTTAAGACAAATGGCATGTAACGTGGTGGGAAAAAATGAACCGTATAATTCAAATAATGCATGTGAAAGCTATAAATTTACTTTGGGGTTCCTTCATTACATGTATATGAAATAGTGTCTAATTTGTTAAAAAGATGGACCTAAATACATGTGGTAGACTGGATGCATTGACTGCTTCAGTGAGTACCTTTCCTGCATTCACACACTCTGTCCTGTGATTTTGTAATTCCTCTTATCAAAGGGGTAGAATTTATTTCAGAGTCTGTAGAATCTGGGCTGTCCATATGACCTGCTTTACCTCATAGGATGTTAACAGAGTTAACAGAGGTTTGGAAAAGCACGTGAAAATTTCTGCTTCCTCTCTTGGAATCTCACCACTGCAGGAGAATACATTCAGGTGAGCTTTCTTGAGAGAAGTGAAAGAAACATGTAAGGATAAGAAAGAAACTGCTATGGAGAAATAAGTTATATGCTAGCAACCGCCTAAAATACGTGGCCTCAGCTTTGATACCAAGTGGTTCATAGCATCTGGAAGAGCACAAGGAATGGCCACAGGAGGCTAGAAAAATGGATGCAGGTGTTACGTAGCAACTGGTGAAGGTATCACCTGAGGGAACTTGGGACACAGAAAATGTGCCGGTGAGCTTCTGGACATGAGTGAGGAGATTTCTAGGCAGACAGCTAAAGAGTCAGTTGCCTCTTAATACCTGCATGTGAGGAGGGACCACAAGAAAGGGGCATGCTAAATAAAGAACCAGTCAGGTTGAAAGTAAAAGAAGGAAGATAGAGGGACCAGGACTTGTGCTGGAAAAGTAAATCCTAATTGCAGCTTCTCAAACTGGTAAATGATCAAATTTAGAACTTTGCCAGAAAGACACAACTCCAACATAAATATCAAGTCAAGGATGTGGCTATAAACCTCTTGGTGAAAACATTACAGATAATTCCATTGGGGCCTACAAGACCCTCTCAGTATATAAAAAGGCATCTAGAAATCCTAAGGATTGTCCTGAGCAGCCTGACATACCCCAAATAGCAGGGAACCATGGGTGTGGCCTTACTGCACAGAGGATTGGAGTCAGCTTCATCAAGCCCATAGTTTTGAAGGAAGCCAATGGGAGAAAGTGCTACCTCCTAGACTAAAAGAGAATGAGGCTCTCTACAATGTAAGAGTGTCTGGGCCCAACTTCCTGCTGCTTTGCATTCCGTAGGCACTGTATTCCCTTGTAAGAGACTTCCCATCTATTATTTCATCTTTTCTTCAGATTAACCACATTAGGATGTTAGAAAAAATAAAACTGGAAATTAAAACTTTTGTCAAACTTATAAAGCAGTTCTTTAGTCACATTAAGATGATAGATTGGATTAGCACTGGAGCAGATCTTAGCAAAGAGAGTAATGAACAAATGTTTGCATGAGTGAATGAATGAATGAATATGTTTTGGGAACACCAAAGTATCTACTGTGGCTGGGATATAGAGTGTTTTCTTGGGAACAGCTGGGAAAGTATAAATAGGGAAAACTATAGATAAGGAAAAGTCTCATAGGGGAAAGTAAAGACTGACATTGTAACTTCTAAGACGAGGAGTAAATGAATGTTTTTAGCATGCATGTCAAAGTTTTGCCATGGTAAGATCTACATGCTAAGAAAATTCTGGCAGCATTTTAGAGAGGACATTCTGAATGGGAAAGTTGATGACTGGTCACACTATTTCAATAGGTGGTCACACGTGCACTTTCATGTGCGCTCTATCTATCTATCTATCTATCTATCTATCTATCTATCTATCCACCCACCTCATTGACCTGTCCTTCCATTTGTCTATCCTACTATTCCTTGAGTACCATTAAATGAGTGCTGTACATACCAAACTAAAGAAAGTCTTTACTATCAAAAAATACTAGTAGGGGAGACTAGTAGGGGAGACAAAAATCAAAACAAAAACAACAAAAAATGCAGGAACAATTTCAATTATACAGCCTGGCATGGTGGCATAAACCTGTATCCCAGTACTTGGGAGGCTGAGACAGGAGGATCAGATCCCAAGCTGGAGGCCAGCCTCAGCAACTAGTGAAACCCAGTTTCAAAAATGAAAAGGGTTGGAATTGTAGTTCAGTGGCAGAGTGCTTCTGGCTTCAATCCCCAGCACCCCCTTACATACATACACATTACAATTACACCACAGTCATAAGACCTGCATTTTTTATACAGGATCCAAATGTGGGCTCAATGGACACTTCTAAAGGGATTCGGTGCTGTTAGGTGAAGAAGATGAGAGGAGGGCACATGCTCAAGAGTCCAAACAAAGGGAATAATATACTCAAAGAAAAAAATCATAGCTAATTCCAAGAACTTCAGGTAGGACATTATAGAACACATAGTGCATAAGGATAGACAATGGCAAGGACATAAGAATAGGGTAACGTAAAAGGTCCTGGATTCAATACAAAAACTTTTGGCGTTTATCTTTAAACACTGGACAATCATGAAAGGACACCAGGTATGGGGAATCACATTGCCACACTTGTGTTTAAACACTCGGGCAACACTGTGTTGGGAGGAGGCAAAGTGGGTGACAAAAGACTCAAGCATTATCTTTTGAAGTAGTCCCAGCCAAAAGTGATGAGGATGTTCTAACTCTCTTTGGAGGTGGCTACAGACAGGGAAAGCAAGGGAGGCATCATTTAATCCCAAGTTCAGTTAATAAATACTAGGTAATGAAACAAAAAAATGTAAATTCCCCCAAATCACCGCCAAACCCTTAGGTAATTAATCTAAAAGCAAAGGTATTATTGTTGAAATTTGATTGGAGAGGTCATCACCAGTCTACACAGGAGATCTTGCCTTTAAGTGTGAGCAGCACAACTTTAAGCAGTCAGACTGCCACCTACTAACTCCAGAGAGCACATAGAGATGAGCATTGACATCCAAACATTTTGTCAATCCTAATCCCTGTATTTCAATACCACCATAAAGACGAGCTCTACATCCCCCAGACCAGATCTGTTGCTGTAGCAAGGTCCACAGGGACAAGCCAAGAGCAATAGATGCTTATATTTATTTATTTACAGACAGAAGCAGCATCTATAGGAAAAAGGCAGAGTCTGAGCAGTATTCTGCAGGCTTTCTAGCACATGGGATAGTATTTACATATTAATTTAAAATCAAGACCCTCTAGCTCTGATCCTGCCCTCTCCTAAAGTTCCTGCAGAGTGTATTTATTGATGTTCGTGCACAGTACTGATAAATCCAACACAACATGAGGCTGGCATGTCTTGTCCCTTTGATTATGCCATTATTCTGGAGAATTCGGGGTATCTTAAGAAACCTTTCTGGGCACCTGTCCTGTCAATTCTAGGATGATAATGCTAAATCCAGTTAGTTTCCTACCAGGTGTTTTTGCCTGCCACATAATGCTTCTGTGGTCAAAATGAGATGGAACTGTCTGTTTACCTCTCGTTGTATCTTATAGATGCCAGATGTTGTTTAGCTGACCTGTTTTTCTCTTTTGTCCTTTTTTGTTGTACTTCTTCTTTTTTGTAGCTTATGTATACTCATTTCTAATATGCTATAAAACTTGTGAATTCATATTTTTCTAATTTGCAGAAAACTTTATATGTAATAGCTGTGTAAAACATGCTGTTTTACAGTACATATACATTGTAGATTACCTAAATCCAGCTTATTCATACAATATTTATCTCACACAGTCATCATTTTTATGGTGAGCACATATACTCTTAGCATTTCTCAAAAATATATTGTTGACTGTAGTCACCATGTTACATCTTATGCTCATAATTAGTACTTATACAGTGTCTTTTTGAAAGGGAGAAAAAAAGTGATAAATCTGAACTAAATCTACAATGAATCAAGGTGACACTGTGTCCAAATTGATGTGGGGGTTGAAGGAGAGTAAGAAATCTGGGTTGATTTCTACAGCTCTCACCTGTATGACTGAGTAGCCATCTTTATAAGTGAATATAATGGGTGCAGTTTTAAAGGAGCATTGTATTTGAGAAGCCTAAAGGACATCCAAATTAAAACTTTCTAGTAAAGTTATTGAATATGCATACATGGGATTGAAGTGGCTTTGCTTCAGCATGAATCAAGTGTGAATGCTAATGCAAAATGTCAGTAAGAGTCTTTAGAGAAAGAGGAAGGGAGGGTAGAGAGGGAGTAAAGGAGAGATGCTAAGGCACACCAACAAATATGTGAGGAAAAGAAGTAAGATTTTTTTCAGAGTAAATAAAACAAAAACAAAAGGAAATTAGTGCTGGGCCTTTTCCTCTTCAATATAAACACTCGGTTTGTACAAGTGAGGTCTAGTATGTCAGGGTCAGCCCGGGAGTAATGAAGGCTCCACATGTGTCAGGTGGCTAATGGCAGCATAAAGCAAAATTTTGGCTTTGGACAAAGTATGGACAACATGAGCTCACCAAATATACCTGGAGTTATTATAGGTTCTACTTTGAATCTGTTTCCTCACACACAGTAATTAATGGCATCCCTGTGCCAGTGGGTTCTCCAGGAAGTAGATGCTAAGATGAAGTACAGAGTATAATAAGTGTATAAGAAGTAATTACTGTGAATGATAAAATGATAAGAAAGCAGAAATAGGCTGGGAAAGCCTTTATCTTGTGATGCAGATCTCCTACCTATGAGAAAAAAAATAAAGGAAAAGGGGGCAGGGCAGTAGAAATAGGATTGAGCAAGAAAAGTCTCCATCCACAATGCAGATTTGACAAAGTCTTAGACAGTCCAACAGGAAACTTCAGAGCAAAGATTACCCTCTGGAGGACTCCCTCTAGGAGAGGAATGGTAGGCATGAGTGCCTTCACCATGCATAACTGGCTGGAAGCAATCCAGGCAGAGAGAGGCTCTATAGTTGAAGTGGAATCCTGAACATTCTGCACAAGGAGGCTGTCTGCTATCTGCATTACTGGTGGCTGGAGAGCATGTTCTTTCTTAAAGGGAAATTGAAGCGATGCACCTTCATGGGTACCAGGAATCCCTTTCACTCTCAAAGCCATCCTGGCTTGGATAAGTTATATGTTTTCTGGAATCAAACTATCATAGCTTAGCCTGTATTTTCTGTACACAGCCATTATCCCAGTGGGTGGTACAGAGGTGGGCCAATACTCTGGCTAGAATTTCATTCATGTCCAATTAAAATACACCGTAGGGACTTCTGATTCCTTGTAATTCAAATTAATCTAAGGAAGTATGGGCTCAGGAAAGAAACCCCGATTAAAATGCAATAAGCTCCTGGACTTCAAATCAATGATTTTTGTCTCTTGGCTTGTTTCCTAGTAGGTATGTTGGCAGAGTCTTAAAACTATGATGGCAACCAATACAAGAAGGCAGATTCAATGAAGCAAAATAAGACAATCCGAGATTTCCTGGTTCTTTATCCCACGTCAGCAGTCTCCTATCGTATGCCTCTGCACATTGTAATCTGTGTGCAGTGTTATACCTTGATGTTTCTTGGCTAGCTGGCCTCACCTGCTTTAGATTAGGACAGATGTGTTTAATTTTATTCTAACTATGTTTTATGGTTCCATCTGCAGTTTATGGCAGACTCAGGCAAACTAAGCGGATGCCGGTTTCCCTTTTGGCAATAGAATGAAGCAATTATTTTTCCCAGGGGCAAGAAATCATTGTGGGCTAAATTTAACTTACCGTTTGCCTGCTTTTTTCCACCCTCTCCAGGGCTCTGACAAGAGCAGAATGATCTGCATGTGCTCAGTATTGGATTCATTCTTCTTACCGACCCACTACCTGTTGCCAGTCACCTCATGGTCAGGGTGATTCAGAGACTATTTTACTTCATTACATTATCCATTTGTAATCCATGACTTTTTATTCTAGATAGCAAAGAGCGAAAGCACCTATAAAATACCATGTATCACTTCAGAAGACCATGCAAAACAAACAAAAAATAAAAAATCTGTACCTTTATTATTGTGGTTGTGCCTTTTTCATGAACTCAGTATATACAACTATGCAACTTCTAATTCCATCTAAAGAAGAAAATTCTATGATAGCTGCACTCTGGGAATCAGATGGACAAGGCAGCTAATTTATTTCGTTGACATTTAAGCTCTCAGATGGTTTATGTGTTCCATTTTTCAATATGTTAGTGTCTGTCTCCAGCTCACCTATCAGAGAATCACGGACTCATTCATCATATATTCAGATGCCAGGCACCAACATTAGACACCAAGAGTAGAGCCCAGATGAAACTCATAAAGTACATGAACTGTTAAGAGTTTATATTATAGTGGAGGAAATGATAATGAAAAACTTAATAAATAAATAAGCAAGGTGTTGCAATAAAAGCCAGGAAGGAAAATAGGCTGATAAGAAAGACAGTAAATAGAAGTGGTTAATTAAGATAGTCATATAAGGCCTCCATTTGAGTTGAAAAGTAAAGGATTAGCACAAGCCAGTGATGTTAAAAACTAAGGAAGAGCATTCTAGGCAGAGCAAACAGCAAATATTCAGCCCTAGTGATAGGCACATGAGTAACATAGTCAGAGAAGAGAAAGGGGCCAGTGTATCTGGTACACAGTAACAAAATGCCATTAAGTGATTATTGTTAGCAACAGAATTTTAATAGAAACTGATGTGTATTGTAAAGCCCTGCATTTGGTCCTCTGTGTTCATGATAATCAATGGTATTTCGGCTAAGCTTATTCTTTATATGTATTAAACATCTATGAAAATATACTTTTTATTTACATGTTAACATATTTACATATTTATAGTTTTATATCTCTCTTACACATTAATGTATTTACAAGTAATGTTAATGTAGTCATTTATTTACAGAGTGGTATAAATATCCTAATAACTTATTCAGATGAATGCATACATACTTCCCTAACAGTAGAGCAGCAGCCTCTTGAATGTGTCTGCACCATAACCCCAATCTCTCTCCACTTCTGCAAACAAACCTGTATACACTTGTAAATTAAAATAAGAAAAGTAATATATCACTCAAGCGTTTTACTTCACCAAATCAATATATTATGTAATTCCTCAATATTTCTACAAACTAGATGTGAAGGCTATTACAACACATTTTTTTTTTTTGAGGAACTGGGTATAGAACCCAGGGGCATTCTACCTCCGAGCTACACCCCCAGCCCTATTTTTTATTCTTTATTTTGAAACAGGGTCTCGCTAAGTTGCAGAGGCCTCACTAAGTAGCTGAGGCTGGCCGCGAACTCGGATCCTCCAGTCTCAGCCTCCCAAGTACTGGGATTACAAGCGTGCGCCACCACACCTGGCTGCAACACATTTTTATATATGGGGAAGTAGAACGCAGAGATTGCTTAAGTTCATGCCCGGCCACCATGACAATGCAGGTCTGTGCGTTGCAGCTCATCCTCAATTTATTGCTCTCCCATTGAACTTGGCGGCTGTAATATCATTTCATTAAAGAACTGAAAGAAAATGAAAGCTTTGCCTTCAATTGTACAAGTCAGAATTTCGAAGCAACCATAAATAGAGTACTTGGCAAAATGAGCCAACTCCAGTACACAAGTGAGCAATAACTCTAGTTAAAATGAGATAAAGTTCATGAGAATTTGCATACTCAAACTGGCAAAACTCACAGAAAATGTTAGCACCCTTATGATTTACTGTCTATGAAACTGTGGAACAAAATAAATGTCATTTTTTGAATCAACAACCGGCATCTCAATTTACGTTGTTGCCTTTTGAGAGAACATTTGTGTTGATATTGAAATTTCTTTTGTAGTACATTCCAATGAGTTTGATGAATATATTTTGATTTGAAAACAGTCTCTTACTATGGCTTATGGCTGTGGCCAATACATATTGCAAAAAAATAGTTAAAAAGGTGTGATCTGATTCTTAGCTTTATAGGTGCTCTAAAAATAAATTCTAGCTAATATGACATACCATCTTGCAAATAAGGAAGGGTAGAGAAGGAAATAAGATAAAAATTTCAATAAGAATAAGTATATCTAGTCAGGTACAGTGGCACATGCCTATAACTGCAGTACTTGGGAAGCTGAGACAGGAGGATTGCAGGTTCAAGGCCAGCCCCAATAACTTAGAAAGGCCCTCAGCAACTTAGTGAAACCCTATTTCAAAATAAAAAATAAAAAAGGTCTGGGGGTGTAGCTCAGAGATAAAACACCCCTGAGTGCAACATACACACACATAAAGACACACACAAACACACACACACACACACACACACACACACACACGTACATCCACATTAGTAGGATCTGCCATTTTGCTGGTAAATCATTTGACATCCTTATAATGACAGACCATCCAAGTCTGCACATCAGTCTCCATAGAGTCCTTGCTCAGCCATGGAAGGCTCAAATCAAATACATGAACAAAGAAACCTCTTAGACTTAGATGCACTCACACTAAATGCTAATTTCAAACAGGACATTACTCAGCTGTTATCCAGTTTGTCCCACTATTTTTAAAGATGCTTTCTTTTGTAGATAAATTTTCAAATGGTAATGGCATACTTGCCTGAAAAAATAGAAGAAAATCAGCAATAATTGTTGAGTGTTGACTATTTGAATATTATATCTGATAACATGAAGCTTCAATCAAGGCTGACTGTATAAAAAGACAAAAATATTTTGGGCTCTAACATTTTGAAAGAACATCTTTTGACATATTTTGTATTTTAAAACACTCTAGAGAGTCCCCTAAAATAACAAAACCTAGAATTTTTAGATTTGAAAGGTACATTAGAGATGATCTAACCCACTGGTTCTCAATTTTGCTGCATATTAGAATCACAGGGGAGCTTTTCAAATGCTTGATGCCCACTCCAATTAAATCAGAATCACTAAGGGTGGGATTTGATCCTCCACAAATTTTTAAAGCACACCCAAAGACTTCAAAATATTAAAGAAGAAGGAAAAAGAAATAGGAGAAGGTGCAAAAGGAAAGAATGAAAAGAAGGAGGAAGGAAAGACGGAAGGATAGAAGTTAGTTTGTACAGTTGGCAAATCATAAATATAAACACTCAGAATGATAGAGAACACAGATAGCTACTATTTAATATTAACGTGTATTGAGTACCTATGAATTCATTAGCTAAATTTTTATAAATAATCAATTAATTCAACCATACAGTAGAATTCCCAAGTATTCTTGATTATAATATGTCAACCTATGAAGACCATCCATGCAGTCATTTAGTTAATAGCCGTGGAAGCTCATCTATGTGCCAGTTAAGAGTGATAGTTGCATCACATACTAGGGGGCCTTCATACACAAGCACATGTTTTCATAGAGTCTAACAAAAGATACAAGTGAGTCGACATGTAAGGAGCACAAGAAAGGGGTCCTAGACTCAGAACTGGGAGCCAGGGCGCCTCCCAGAGTCAGTGAGCTCCAATCTCAGGAGCACATAGGGAACAGTGTCACATGCTGACTGATGGGAGCGCAGGTTGGCTAAGGACTGAGAAGCATTGGTTTGGTTTAGGGATTTGATGTTGCACATTCATGGGAGTGGTAGGCATCCATGCCAGCCTGCAACCGATTGAGGAATAAAAGTCGATGATGAAGTCGGGCGTGGTGGCGCACGCTTGTAATCCCAGTACTTTGGGAGGCGGAGACCGGAGGATCCAGGTTCGCGGCCAGCCTCAGCTCTCTCGCTCTCTCTCTCCCTGTCTCTCTCTCTCTCTCTCTCTCTCTCTCCCCTTAGTGAGGCCCTCTGCAACTTCGTGAGACCCGGTTTCAAAATAAAGTATAAAAAATAGGGCCGGGGGCGTAGCGCAGAGGTAGAACGTACCTGCGTTCAACCCCCGGTACCGCAAAAAAAAAAAAAAAGTCGATGATGTACCAGAACTAATGATTCTTAATTCTTTCAAGAGTTAGACAAAAGCATAGCAGTGCATTATGTGGAATATACCACTGTGATTAAAAAAGTCAAGTGGGGCCAAACCTGAAATCCTACCCCGTCATTCACAAATGTAGCCTTTTTGTTCTTCTGCATCTCTTGGCTTGTTTGGGAAAATGCCAATTGGTACAAGTCAAATGACATAACACCTGTTACAAGTGTTAGCAAAGATGTTGACACTTAAAAAGTGCTCAATAAAATGGAAAGAAAAGCAGATGGGAGACAGGATTGGAAATAGATTCTAAATAGCAGAAACCTGTTGCTGTTTTGATGCTGATGTGAAGCAGCTCCTAGAAAAGAAAGGTTACAATTCGCTGTAGAAAAGGAAGGGCCAAAAGGGTCAGGACTGTGAAAACAAATAATATGGTTGGGTCTCAGGGGACATGTGGAAAGATTCACTTTGACTCAAAGAGGGACACAATACAAGAGGAAGCTGGGTCTGGACGCCTGATGTTTATAAATGCTACGACACACATTGAAGGAGTTCGCATCTGGTGTTTTCTGTGAGACAGGCTGCTGGAAATGTGATGTGGGATCAGAAGTTTTAGGAAAGTAGAAAGTAACATGCACCTGTAGTAATTAGAAGATGGTTGCCTTGAAAACAGAGAAGAGATTGTTGGAAAGCACTAAGGGTCCAGATGAATTGGGAGACAAGAATTGATAATGGCATCATGTACCCAGCCCTGCATCTGGTTAGAGCTCAGCAGCTGGGGTAGTGCACACATGCATTAGATAGTTACACCCAGGCTCATGGTCCACAGTCAGGCATGGTAAAGGTCCACAGAGAGCACAGGAGTGACATCAGACTGTTGTGAATTTTTTGAAAAAAAAAATGCATGTGATAACTTATTGAATTGTATACTTTTAACTTATATATTTGACAATTATGTAAAAATTATAAAACTAGTGAATTTTTCTTTCACAGAATATTGAATTTCTTCAGCTTACAAGATAGGACAAACTGAAAGATAGAATTTGGCTGCTATGTATAAAGAATGCAGCACCTCATGTTGGTACCACGCAGCCCATCAATCCCTGTCAAGCACACAAATTCACATAGACTTTATAAAAACAATCAGGTTGCTACAAGGAAGATGAAATTCAGTGTTATGTCCAACTGTGGATGTTTGTTTACAGTTCCTCCTTTTTTAGATCTTAGATCATGAATTCTGCCTTTTCTGAGTGTGAAGCTGGTCAGCCACAATATAAAACACCCTCCAAGGAAATCAAGTAGCATACGGGTCAGCTAACTGGATCACTCATCAAACACTGTAAACCAAAGGAAGAATATGACATTCTGTTAATCACTAAATAACCTGTTTTATCAAAATTTCAGGCAAAAAGGACATGTGTGAAAGTGACAGAAAAAAATTGAAAAGCCTTTATGTGCTTTATTTAGAATCTTGTTTAAAACACCATATGTATGGAACACATATTTTAAAAGAGGGGCTCCATTAAAGCCAAAGGGGGACTTAACTCCCAAAGCACCCCTGGGTGTGGCTCACATGTGATGTGCAGTGTGCAAGCATAACTCTCACAGCACACACAGGGGTGGCACAACACACCCAGGACATCACGGGGCAACACACAGGCACCAGCCACAATGTGCAAAACCCAGGCCTGATAGGCAACATTCAGATGCAATGCCTGCCACCCAGCTGTAATGTCTTGACAATCACATCGAGTTCCCAGTAACCTGATGACTATAATTGTCAGCACATGAGACTGAAAACCGGCACTTCTTCTGCCAAGGATCCTTGCCACCTTGCCATGCTGACCACCAATAATGAGGCTGAACGCTGACCCGGCCAGCCCTGCTGGTAGACTTTAGGCAATTCCTCATCTTTAGTTCTGGTTGAGCCACTGGATTAGGCTGGGCCTGAAGACCTCGACCAGACCTCACAACTGACCCAGACCTGAGACCCCCGACACAGCCAGCTGAGCTCTGTGGTAAATGGACTGCCCAACCTGCTTGCTTTCCAGGTTTTACTAATCTCTCTCTCTCTCTCTCTCTCTCTCTCTCTCTCTCCTGTCTAAAATATCATAAGTTGGTGTGAAATACTATAATTGCATGGAGTGTTAATGAATAAAGAACCTATCTTGGTCACGATCGCAATAAATGTTCTTGAAACCTGAGACCCCCGACACAGCCAGCTGAGCTCTGTGGTAAATGGACTGCCCAACCTGCTTTCCAGGTTGTACTAATCTCTCTCTCTCTCTCTCTCTCTCTCTCTCGTCTGTCTAAAATATCATAAGTTGGTGTGAAATACTATAATTGCATGGAGTGTTAATGAATAAAGAACCTATCTTGGTCACGATCGCAATAAATGTTCTTGAAATGAGTAAGACCATGTTTTGGTTGTTTTCCATGATCTAAGTCTGCTCAGAGCACATTAATTGAAGAAAGCAGTAGAACAACTCAATTTTAAATTACTGCATATAAAATCTGAAAGGATATCTTTTACTGTTTTAAGTGCCATCCCAACTACTTGTTTTCAGGATATTCAAAATAGTCACTTTTTTGCATAAAACTATAAATGATATCACCAAATATAACTCCATATTATCTCCATATTAACTCCATTTATCTGTTTGGTTAGAGAAAACAAACAGATCACAAACATTAAAACAGGCTGTCTTCCAACAACAAAAAATGACCAATAGACACCTACCTATTCTATGGAATGGAAGTCATATGTAAGGATTATGTAAGCATAATCCTTAAGCACAATCCTTAAGCATAATCCTTAAGCATAATCATAAGCATGTACCACAATGCCAGACATGAGTGCAGTTTTGAAAGATTTGGGGTTTAGGGCTTCAAATTACCTATGGAATGGAAGTCATATGTAAGTCATATGTAAGGTCAAATTTAGATCTGGATCATATTTTATAAAAAGGGAATGAGTTCATCGTCATTTTACCTTTTGCAGTATTATGTTTACATGAAGACAATACTTTACACAATAAGGATACATACTCTAATTCAAGATATACTCTAATGCCTGGCGTGGTGGCGCACGCTTGTAATCCCAGTACTTTGGGAGGCGGAGACCGGAGCGGCCAGCCTCAGCTCTCTTGCTCTCTCTCTCCCTGTCTCTCTCTCTCTCTCTCCTTAGTGAAGCCCTCCGCAACTTTGTGAGACCCGGTTTCAAAATAAAGTATAAAAAATAGGGCCGGGGGCGTAGCGCAGAGGTACCGCAAAAAAAAAAGATATACTCTAAAATTTCAGATATCAAATCTATAGTCACAACAGTCTTAGGGAGCAAAAACATAATTCACTTCGGTAGGGTTCCCCTCTGTAGATGTGCTTACTGATAAGCATGAGAGCAAATGAGCTCTTTAATCCTTTGAACAAACTTGAGATCTGATATTCAAGTTTTCCTAATGTGAGGGAGTTCCTGACAAGGAAAGACATCTGAACAATTAACTCAGCAGAAGTCATAAATTATGTGTTCTTGCCATGTCTCGGTTTGCAACAGGTGTCACGTTATTGCTGTTAACACTCCACTTTGCATCTATATAGAGAGCAACCTGATTGTAAAGAGGAAAGCAAAGTGCCCTTTCTTCAGGAGTTCCTGAAGCCTAATGGAACTCCATTTAGAATATTAGTGCCTTTCTACTCTGTGGACCTAGGAAATAGTCAGGAAATGGGGCTCTGTTACCCCTCTGGCCTACCAAATAGAAATGGGACTTGCTAAAAGGAAGGCATTAAGCACAGAAGTGGACCACTCTTTCAGAGAACCTGAGTGCATTAAAAAACCCATTGTCCCTAGCCTATCAACAGTCTCCATGTGAGGCCTCACATGTACTTCACCTCTGTATCCCTCCTGTCTCCACTTCTGTGATGACTTGGTACCCACCAGCTCCTTCCCAATTTCTGAACCAGCTCTCCCAAGAAAGGGGAGGCATGTGCATGTGCATGTATGTGTGTGTGTGTGTGTGCGTGTGTGCATGTGTGCGTGGGGGGGGTATGGAGATTGAGCCCAGGGACTTTGTACCTCTGAGATACACCACAGGGTATGGTATATCTCAGGCAGTGTCTCGCTGGGTTGCTGAGTCTTGCTAAATTGCTGAGGCTGGTCTCCAACCTGCAATCCTCCTGTTTTAGCCTCCCAAGTGGGAGGCTGGAATTACAGGTGTGAACCACCATGCCCAACTTGAAAGGGGAGGGATTAATGCAGTCTTAGCCCAAAGCTCACAACTTGGCATCAGTTTTTCTCTGCAACTGGTGAGGCTCTGACCTTGTTTGCCTTTTTTTTTTCTCTCCTTGGCTGAATTACTCTCTTGGCAGTTTTGCCAGTAACCCTCAGAAAAGGGGGGGGAGTATATGTGCAGCTTTTCTTTCTTTCTTTCTTTCTTTTTTTTTTTGTACTGAAGATTGAGCCCAGGGAGGGGCATTTTACTCCTGAGCTATACTCTGAGCCCTTTTCTTTTCTTTCTTTTTTTTGTGGTACTAGGGGCTGGAACCCAGGGGCATTCTACCTCTGAGCTACACCCCCAGGCCCTCTTTTAGTCTTTTTATTTTGAAACAAGGTCCCACTAAGTTGTGAAGGGCCTCATTAAGTTGCTGAGGTTGGCAGGGAACCTGTGATACTCCTGTCTCAGCCTCTCATGTACTGAGATTACAAGCATGTGACACCATGCCCAGCTTCATTTTTTATTTCAGACAGGGTCTTGCTAAGTTGCTGAGGCTGGCCTCAAACCTGTGCTTGTCCTGCCTCAGCCTCAGCCTCCCACTCACTAGGATTATAAGCATGTACCACCATGCCAGACATGAGTGCAGTTTTGAAAGATCTGGGGTTTAGGGCTTCAAATTACCTAAACCCTGGGTAAACTCCTTATCCCAAGGCTTACGTAGCTCTGGGATTGTCTGGGCCTAACTCATACTGATGGGGAAACCTTCTACCCTCTTGGAACTGGAGAGCAAAAAATGATCTTATCAAAGCACTGTGTATAAATCTGCTTTTCTGCTTTCCCTTTCTCAATTCCCATAATCCATAACTATCTTTAGGCCTGAAATCAAGCAAATATTTCTGAAAATTTTTTCCAACACAAACCTCTTTTCTGAAACTTCCTAATGTCATATATCCTTTAATTATTCTACAACATTACTTCACCTATCTATTAGGACATTTCATTATTTGATAGTAATATTAGTCAATATTTCTTTTTGTAATTACATGCCAAACATTTTAGTAAAACTTTATGTGTATCATCACATTTAATTCTCATAATATCCCTATGCAAAACTTTGCTTATAGTATTAATAAGCTTGATTTTTACCTATGGGAAAACTGAAATCTATTAAATTTACAGAATTTACCCACAGGTATTGAGTAACAAATGGAAAACGTGGAATTCATGCACAGGCAGCTTGTCTTCAAAAATAGGAAGCTGTGTGTGTTGGGATGGTTTCCTTGGCCGCTTTTCTCCTCCACATCCTCAAGTTCTTCGCCCTCAAGTTCTTTTCATTCTCTGCCTGGTGGCTGATTGTTCAGCAGTGTTGTGTGTTACTCACCCTTCCCATTCTTTGTAAAAGTCACCCTCTTAGATGAATTCATCATTTGCATATCTGATCCTGCATTAGATAAACTGGTAATAATTCTGAGTTTCAGTCTGCAGTTAACATAGCTATGCCCCAGAGAAGGAGCACAGCCACAAGAGAAACCATCCTAGCATGTAGACTAGTGGAGCAATACTATCACTGGAAACCAACGGCAGGTGTATGATATCAGGAAAGATACTGGACTATAACAAGCTGTAAAAATATGCTATGTTGAGCTATTGACTCTTTCAAGATATATTTATTCCCTATTAAGTAAATGATTAAGCAAATACCTCTCTTGGGTTTGTGTATTATAAAAGGAATTCATCTATGACTTCCAATCTTACTTGTAAAAGTTTGTGAATGACCACATATGAAATGTCATTTATGTCAAGGATGACAAGTCCTAGAACAATAATAGGTCTACGAGCAGGTTCAGTATACCTCTGGAGAAGGGATGTCATATATATATACTTACGCACATGATATTCTATCTAAAAAAGGACAGTGATGACTACACATAATCATGTGAAAATGACAGAATCCCTACAACAGAAACAGAGCTTTCAGAAGTTTTAGGTAGCATATCTCAATAATAATTTGGTAGAAAGAGTTAAGTGCCCTGTGTAATGATCCTATCAAATGGCAAATGTAAATCACTGGCTAGCTAAGATAGTTATTAGCAGGACTAATGGACAACTTCTGTGCTACGTGGCTTATGGCTGTTTTCTTTTACAGCTGTGAATGATACTTTAAGCATGGGAGTCAATTCTGCATTCTCTCTGTGAAAATTCCAATCCTTCCTGAATCTATGGGATGTTTACAAAAACAATATTATAACCAGCTCACACATGAAAGTAAAATGGTTCATCATTAAAAATGTAAGAGCACTGTGACTTAAAATAATACAATGAGCATTTCAGACATAGACATGAATATCATTCTAATTATGTGACCCATTTCTTTCAGATAAGCTTTATTTGACATTGTTATTAACTGCATCTATGTCACACATAAAGCTTCTCAGAACACAAACTCCCCCCCCAGCTTTATAGATAACTGTAACAATGACATCTCTGTTTTATTGAGTATCTATGGTGATCCAAGTACTTTTATTGTTAGAAAAAATTAGGAAAATTGCCTGTATTCACAGCATTTGAACCCTAGCAATATAATTCAGGAGCCTACACTATTAATCACCACTTAATACTGTTCCATGTTAAAATTCAATTCTAAATATAGTATATTCTCATTGTAAATAATTCAGGCAAGAAATAATAGAGAAAGATGAAAGTACAGGTTCTCTATAATTCCACCCTTTAGCTATAATCATTACTACTTGTGATAGTTAATCTAATTTGTCAACTTGACCGGATCATGACACACCCAAGATCATGTGACTTTGGGTGTGTCAATGAGACCATTGGTTTATGTAACAGCAGATTAAACAGAAAGTCCTGTCCTAAATGTAGGCAGCAGGGTTCTGATAGGTGCAGGACTTGGATAAAAGAAGGAGAAAGCCACCTAGAGGGATGCGCGACTCTTTCCAAAGAAAACGCATCTGCTCTCGTCTGAGATCATCGGCCTTCAACTTCGCCGTTTCTCTGAAGAGCTTCTTGATCTTCTGCTCTCGTCTGAGATCGTCGGCCTCCAGCCCTTCGAACTGAAACTTCACCATCGTTTCTCTGAAGAGCTTCCTGATCTTCACATCTTGGACTGGACTGAATTAGTGGTTGCTCCGATCCTAAGACTCCAGCTCTTAGACCACTCGACCAGCTACTGGTTCCTCTGACTCTCCATGTGCAGTC
>PVJS01009205.1:0-50982 GCA_004027185.1 Glis glis
TCTTCTACACTGTTGGTGGGATTGCAAACTAGTTCAACCACTGTGGAGATCAGTGTGGAGATTCCTCAGAAAACTGGGAATGGATCCACCATATGATCCGGCTATTCCACTACTGGGTATCATACCAAAGGGATTGAATCTAGAAAACAACAGTAATATATGCATACCCATGTTCATAGCAGCACAATTCACAGTGGCCAAATAATGGAACCAACCTAGATGTCCATCAACAGATGAATGAATTACAAAATTATGGGAAATACACACAATGGAATTCTACACAGCAATAAAGAAGAACAAAATAACAACATTTGCAAGAAAATGGAAAGATCTGGAGAACATTATGTTAAGTGAGATTAGCCAATCACAAAAAAAGAAGGGACATATGTTTTCATTAATATGTGCAACTTAGGTAGTAGTGGGGACACAAAAGACTCCAATGACAACAGAGAACCCTCAGTGGTGCAAGGGGAGGGGTACAAGGGAAGGGGAAGGACAAAAAAGAAGTGAATCTATGGAATTACTGTCATAAACAATGTGCATATATGAGATTATACCAACATCATTCTTAGTGCTACATGTGAGGAGGGAGGCGAGGGGGAGGGACACCAAGAGCTGTGTGCATGTATGTTAACACCAAACTGATACTCATTGTGATGTGAGACTACAATGCACCAATAATAACATAAAAAAATTAATAAAATGAAATACAAAAAAAATAAAACAAATGAGCTAAGCAAAAAGATAAATTTTTGTGTCCCCTAACTGGAAAATCCAGGAGAGGCCTTGCCTTAGGCCTGGTTTGATAGAAAGAACAAAGTAATGAAACCCACATGCCAGTACTCTTTATTCCAAGGACCAGCTCTGCTGGACCATAAGTGAAGGCCTCGTTTTCACACAGTCTGTCTCCTCTGATCATAATTTCCCAGCAGCAATCATGGGTAAATCCTCCCAGGTTCAAATCCAGTAGACAAGATCTGTGTCCCAGCATGCCTGGCAAAATTGATATGTTTCACTGAAATATAAACAAATAACTGTCTGAGGCCTGGGGGCGGGGATAGGCAACCAAATGACAGTTACGGCTGTCGGCAGGAGACAGGAATGCTGGAGTGGTAAATGATCATTAGCACCACTCCAGGTAAGGTTCACTGTGGTATTGCAGAGACAGTCTATTCATATGCACAAGTCACTTATTATTTTATTTTTTATATTAATGTGCTTTTATTGGTGCATTATAGTCTCACATCATAATGTAAATCATTTTGACAGTGGCATGCATTCACCCAGCATTTGGTGATGAGTGCATGCATGCCATTTGCCCCCGCCTCCCCATTTTCCCCCTTCCCAATACAGAGTACTGAGGTTGACGTTGGTATATTCACATTTGTACACATGGTCAACGGTAGAATTTCCATTAATCAACCTCAATCTTCCCCCTCCCCTTCCCTTAGTCCACCTCCCTGGCTCCACTGAGGTTTATCCTCCATTATCTGGAGTCCCTCTGGTATTCCTATACTCCCTAGCTTATGCATGTTAGAGAAAACATAGGTCCCTTCACTTTCTGTGACTGGCTAATCTCACTTAACATAATGTTCTCCAGGTCTTTCCATTTTCTTGCAAATGACATAATTTTGTTCATCTTTATGCTGAGTAGAATTCCAATGTGTGTATTTCTCATAATTTTGCAATCCACTCATCTGTTGATGGACACCTAGGTTGGTTCCATAATTTGTCTACTGTGAATTGTGTTGCTATGCACATGGATATGCATATATTACTGTAGTTCTCTGATTTCAGCTCCTTTGAAAAAAATACCCAGGAGTGGATAGCCAGATCATAAGGTGGATCCATTCCCAGTTTTCTGAGGGATCTTCACACTGATCTCCACAGCAGCTGAACTAGTTTGCAATCCTACCAACAGTGTAGAAGAGTTCCTATTTCCCCACATCCTGGCCAACATTTATTGTTTTTTGACTTCTTGATGTTTGCCATCCTGATTGAGGTTAAATGGAATCTCAGTGTAGTTTTGATTTGCATCTCCCTGATTGCTAATGGTGTTGAACACTTTTTCATGTATCTATTGGCCATTTGTATCTCTTCTTTAGTTATATGTCTATTCAATTCAGTTGCCCATTTCTTGATTGGGTTATTTGGTTTTTTTTAGTGTAAAGTCTTTAAAGTTCTTTGTATATTCTAGATTTTAGTCCTCTATCAGAGGGATAGCTGGCAAAGATCCTCTCCCATTCTGTAGGTTTTCTCTTTAGATTCTCGATGGCTTCCATTGATGTGCAGAAACTTTTTAGTTTATTGCTATCCCACTTATTAGTTCTTGTTTTAATTTCCTGAGCTTTTGAGGTCTTATTGAGGAAGTTTCTACCTGTGCCTATATGTTGGAGTGTTGTACCTATGCCCTCCTCTAGTAGATCCTGGACTAACTTCCAGGTCTTTGATCCATCTCAAGTTACTCCTGTGCAAGGTGAGAGGTAAGGATTTAGTTCTATTTTCTACAAATGGATAACCAGTTTTCCCAACACCATTTGTTGAAAAGGCTGTCTTTTCTCAAACATATGTGTCTGGCACTTTTGTTGAAAATCAAATGGCTATAAGTGTGTGGATTTGTTTCTGTGTATTCTATTCTGTTTTATTGGCCTATGTGTCTTTTTTGTGCCAATACCATGTTGTTTTATTACTGTACCTCTGTAGCATAATTTGAAGTTAGGAATTGTGATACCTCCTGCATGGTTCTTATTGCTGAGAATTGCTTTGGTTATTCTGGGTCTCTTGTTTCTCCATATGAAGTTTATGACTGATTTTTCTAGGTCTATGAAAAATGATATTGGTGTTTTGATAGGGATTGCATTGACTCTGTAAATCACTTTTGGTAGAATGGCCATATTGATGATATTTATTCTGCCTATCCAAGAGCAAGGGAAATCTTTCCATCTTCTAAGATCTTCAATTTCTTTCTTTAGCATTTTATAATTTTCATTGTAGAGTTCTTTTACCTCCTTGGTTAGATATATTCCTAGATATTTTATTGGTTTGTAGGTTATTGTAAATGGAATTGTTCTCTGTATTTCTTTCTCAGTGGATTCATGATTGGCATACAGGAAAGCTACTGATTTTTTTAGGTTGATTTTGTATCCCACTACTTTGCTGAATTTGTTTCAGCTCTAGTAGTCTTTTGGTTGAGTTTTTTGGGTCTTCTAGATATAGGATCATGTCATCTGTAAATAAAGATAATTTTAATTCTTCTTTTCCTATTTGAATTCTGTTGATATCCTTCTCTTGTCTTTTTGCTCTGACAAGAATCTCCAGGACTATATCTAAAAGGAGTAGTGATAGTGGGCATCCTTGTCTTGTTCCTGATTTTAAAGGGAATTCCCAGTTTTTCCCCCATTCAATATGATATTGGCTTTGGGTTTATTTAATACTGCCTTAATGATATTGAGGTACATTCCTTTTATTCCAATTTTCTGCAGTGTTTTTATCATGAATGGGTGCTGGATTTTTCCAAATGATTTTTCAGCATCTATTGAAATTAATATAATTTTTGTCCTTAGTTCTATTTATGTGTTGAATGACATGTATTAATTTGCATATGTTGAACCAGCCTTGCTTTCCTAGTATGAAACCAACTCAGTCATGGTGTACAATTTTCTTGATGTGTTTTTGAATGTTCATGGCTAATATTTTGTTTAGAATTTTTGCATCTATGTTCATCAATATATTGGTCTATAATTTTCTTTTCTTGAGGTGTCTTTATTTGGTTTTGGTATTAATGTGATACTGGCCTCACAGAAGGAGTATGGAAGAATTCCATCTCTTTCAATTTCATGGAATAACTTGTGAAGTATTGGGTTTAGTTCTTCTGTAAAGGTTTTGTAGAATTCAGCTGGAAATCCATCTGGACCTGGTAGACTTTTTATTGCTCTTTCTATCTCCCTGCTTGCTATTGGTCAGTTTAGGTTTTCTATATCCTCTTGGTTCAATTTAGGTGGGTTGTATGTGTCTAGGAATCTGTCTACTTCTTCCATGTTTTCCAGTTTATTACAGTATACATTTTTTAAATAATTTCTGATGATCCTCTGAATTTCCTCACTGTCTGTGGTGATGTCTCCTTTTTCATTTCTGATTTTAATAATTTCTGTTTATTCTCTCTTTCTTTTGGTTAGGTTGATCAGGGGTTTGTCAATCTTGTTAATCTTTTCAAAGAACCAGCTTTTTGTTTTGTTGATCCTTTGTATTTTTTTATTATTCTCTATTTCATTGACTTCTGCTCTGATTTTAATTATCTCCTGCCTTCTACTGGCTTTGGGATTAGACTGTTCCTGTTTTTCTAGGTCCTTGAGGTGTGTTATTATCTTGTTTATTTGGTGATTTTCTGTTTTTCTTATGTGGGCATTCAGTGCTATAGATATTCCTCTTAATACCTCCTTCAATGTGTCACATAGATTTTGGTACATCATATCTCTATTTTAATTTAATTCCAGGAATTTTTTATTTCTCCCTTTATTTCTTTTCTGAGCCAGCCCTCATTCAAGAGTGTATAATTCAGTCTCCATATGTTTATGTAATTTCTTTTGGTCCTCCTGTTGTTGATTTCTACTTTCATTCTGTTGTGATCTGAGAAGATGTAGGGAATTATATTACAATTTTTTAATTTGCTGGTGCTTGCTTTGTGACCCAGGATGTGGTCTGTTTTGGAGAAGGTTCCATGAGCAGGTAAGAAGAATGTGTATTCAGCTGTTGCTGGTTGAAATATCCTGTGTATGTCTATTAGGTCCATTTGGTTTATAATGTTCTTTAGGTCTGAAGAGTTTTTACTCATCTTTTGTCTTGACGATCGATCTACTAGTGTGAGTAGTGTGTTGAAATCCCCCAATATTACTGTATTTGGGTGTATTTGAGACCTTATGTCCCAAAGAGTTTGTTTTACAAATGTGGGTGCACTCATTTGGGGGCATACATTTTTACTATCATTATATCTTCTTGTTGGATTATTCCTTTTATTAATAAGAAGTGACCCACTTTGTCTCTTCTGATGTGTTTTAGTTTAAAGTCTGTTTTGTTGGATATAAGCATTGTTAGCCCTGCTTGTTTTCGGTCTCCATTTGCATGGTATGTCTTTTTCCATTGTTTTACCTTTAGCATATGGATATCTTTGGCTGTAAGGTGAGTTTCTTGAAGGAGCATATAGTTGGATTATGTTTTTTAATCCACATTTCCAGTCTATGTCTTTTAATTGGGGAGTTAAAACCTTTGACATTCAGTGTTATTATTAACATATGAGTTTTGTTTCCTATCATTTTGAGTTTATTTTCTGTTTGATGTAGTATTATTTCTCCTTTGCTTAGTTGCCCACCTGTTGGAGTTCACTTCTTCTCTGATTCTGCATTTTCTTCTTTCTTCTTCTTTGTGTTTTATTTCTTGAAGTATTTTCTCTAGAGCTGACTTGGTAGTCATGAATTCTTTAACTTTCTTTTTGTCTTGGAATGTATTTCTCCATCAATTTTGAATGATATCTCTGCCAGATATAGCAGTCTTGGTTGGAAGTTGTTTACTTCCAGGGTCTGGAGTACCTCATACCAGTTCCTCTTGGCATTCATGATGGGTTGAGAAGTCTGGCGTGATTTGTATTGCTTTGCCCCTGAATGTCACCCGTTCTTTTGTTCTTGCTGCTTTTAAGATTCTTTCCTTGGCCTCTATGTTAGTCATTTTGATTATTTTGTGGGCATGGGGAGGTCCTTTGATCTTGTCTTAACGGTGTTCTGTATGTCTCCTATACAAGTATGTCCAAGTCTTTTCTATGTTTGGAAAATTCTCTAGACCTTCTTCTATGCCTTTTATCTTTAAGTTAGGATGTTTTCTATTGTCTCATTTTTCTTGGATGTTTAGGTTGTGTTATTGTAATGTCTCCTGTATATTGTTGACTGTGTTTTCAGTTTTGAATGAACTGTCTTCCAAGAGTGATTCCCTGTTTTCCATGTGGTCTAGTCTGCCAGAGTTGGTTTCTTTTGCAGTCTTTAATTCATTTATTGACCCCTTCATTTCACTCAAAGCCTCTTTCTGGTTCTTTATAAGAATCTCTATTTCCTCCTTCATTTCCTGTACATTTTCTTTGAGGCCTTTCATCGTACTGAAGATCAAAATTTGGAATTCTTCTTGTGGCATTTTCTGAAGATTAGTATCGATGATCTCCCTTGTTGTTGAGTCGTGGGAGTTTACTGTTTCCTCACTGTTCTTCATTCTCATATTTTCAGAGTTCTCAGGTTTGTATTTCTGTTATCTTGGCATCTTCTTCCTCTTTGTTTGTGAGTCCTGTGTCTATTTGTTACCCTTTTATAATAAGAACTGTGCTGGGGGTATATATTTGCTTCTACCAATCTGACTCAAATAATCAAACTTTTGAGTTTGTTCCCCAGAGCCTCTTTAACTAGATATAGTTCTTGGTGCAGGCAAACAGGAGTTTCTGCTTGGCCGCAGGCCACCTTGCTCTCCAGGCCCAATCTCTGCAGTGCCAGAGACTATGATGTTCTGATCAGAGCCTCCATCCTGGGTCGTAATTTAGTGGCCCAAGAACACTACCGTTGCTCCTATTGTGAGGCTGTCATGCTGAAGAGCACTGCCCTCTGGTCTCTGTGGCCAGGGGGCTTAGGTTCAGCAAAGCCAGCAATTGCTATGTTCTGAGCTTGTGGCATGGCTCACTGAGCTTTGATGGCCCCTGGGACCCTGCCCCTGACCTATTTATTACAATCACATGAGGTACTGTCAGTCACTAGCATGCATTGCATGCCAGGTATAAACTCTGCTGGTGGGGAAATTGTTGAGTTCCCAGCCTGTAGTTGTGGTCCAGTGAAACACTGTTGGGCCCCTGGCCTCCTGGCCTGTGGCCTGACCAAGATTGCGCCACCACTGCTCTCTGCCCAATACTCAAGCTCTGGCAGGGAGAGACTATATAGTTCCAGGCCTGGGGCTTGGATGGCTCAGTTTTTCAGCCCCTGGGACATCGCTGCTGCTCTGGGCAGCTGCAATAATGCAGACCCTTGCTGGCCCCTGGCGCCAGTGTGTGAACACCTGAACATGGCCAAGAAGGAGTCTATTGCTTTCTGAGCCTTCAACTCGGCAAGATGAGTTATTTCTCCCCAGACACCACAACTGGATTGTCCTGTGGCAATCCCTGGAGACCATGCAAGGGCACTGCAACCTGCAGACTGTAGGTCTTTCTTGCCCAAATGTCCCCAGGGGGGCTGTCTGCTAATCCACACCTCTGCTGTGTCCTACTTCAGCCCTCACTCCCAGCTCCGCAGGGGTGATCTGCAAAATCTCAGACCACACGAGTCTATTGCTTGCCACACAAGTCTCTGTGGCCTGCAGGATGGTCTCTCTCTGGGGCTGCTCATTAACTTGTGTTGAGTGCCACTCTGGATCTCTGGAGGAAGAGGTAGGTTCAGGCACTACCACAGATTCTGGCCTGGCCATCCAGGCAGTCGGGTCTCTATCGAGCATGGAGCAAGGTGCCAACTGCTTTCTATGATGATCTGCAGTCGCTGGCATCACATCAAGTCACTGGCTTCTTTGCTGGTGGTCTCTGGAATCCACAGTGCCAGCAGCCACCAGCCCCAGCGTGGCCTGACCAAGGTGGCACCGCCGTCACCACCACCATTCCCCAGGGGAGGCTTGTGGAGCTCTTTACTGTGCTCTCTTCTGTCTTCTGGCCTTTGATTCTGCTGTGTTTCAATTTTTCATCTTTTTGTTCAATTTTTCACTGCTTTTCTTCTGTTGTCAAGAAACTGTCTTCACAGCAGTTGAGTTCTGAGTCTCAGAGCGACAGATGTGCTGTCTCCTTCAGTCACCTCCTAGTTCCTCTCAAACTACTTTTTAAAAAGCATATTCTCCAGTATAGAAAACTGATAAGTGAGCCAGGTGTGGTGGTGCACGCTTGAAATCCCAGTACTTGGGAGGCTGAGACAGGAGGATCACAGGTTCGCGACCAGCCTCAGTTACTTAGTGAGGCCTTCCGCAACTTAGTGAGACCCTGTTTCAAAATAAAGAATAAAAAATAGGGCTGGAGGTGTAGCCCAGAGGTAGAATTCCCCTGGGTCCAATCCTGGTACCACCAAAAAGAAAAAAAACATAAGTGGAAATTACAAATGTAATAAAAAACAGTTTTGTCTGACTTTTTTTTTTTTTTGAGGTTCTTCTTTGGTGGCTCAGTCTTTAAGGAAAATAATACTTTCTGTAAAGGTTAGAACTTCATTGCTCTCTTCACAACTACCCAGTACCTAAGACCAACTATGCCTCTGCTACTAGCTCTGAACACCACCACTCCTCACCTCCCATCTCAGTCCACTTCCATCAGCAAAGTCATAATGCTCATCTTGGATGACGTTAGGGTACTTTCCCTTGTTCATCTTTCTCAACAAATCCCTTGACTGCAGTTTGGACAACTCAGGCACTTTCCTGGAATCATGCTGTTTCCTGAACCTCCTAACTTTGGCTCATCCTCAGTAGCAGGATGTATATATCCTTCTAATCCTCTTGTTTCCTACTATCAAGGAAAGCAGTGTGGTCCAGTGGTTAAGAGTTCAGGCTCTGGAAAGAGATTGCTTGAATTCTGATACTGACTCGGCTTAAGTAGCTGTGGGACCTTGGACAAGTAGATTAATAATTTCAAGGTTCTTCAACTTTTTTATATGTAAAATTAGGAAAATTCCCTCTTCTCCAGCTCACACACTCTTACTCATGTGTTCTTCTGTTCTCTCTCCCTATCTCTCTCTCTCTCTCTCTCTCTCTCTCTCTCTCTGTTATGTGTATGTGTGTATGTGTATGTGTATGTATATGTGTATGTGTATATGTGGGTATATATGTGTATGTGCTTTTTATATAATGCTATTTTTATTTTATCTTATGTAATTCTAAACTATTTGTTGGTATATATGCATGGGAAATATCTGGAGACATACATTAGAAACTGTTGAAAATAATTACTTCTGTTGAGCGGAACTCAAGGTTATAGAAGTATAATCATTTTTAACTTGTTTTTTATTGTTTGATTTTTTGCCATGTATGTACATCATTTCATAATATGAAAATAAATAAAATTCAACTCGTTTCTCAATTATATTTGAAGATCTAGGTTTCTTTAAAGCATATGTTATATCAAAAATGGGTACAGGTTTATAGTTACAAAAATATAGAAAAATAAGCCAGATGTGGTGGTACACACCTGTAATCCCAGTATTTGGGAGGCTGAGACAGGAGGAACACAGGTTTGTGACCAGCCTCAGCAACTTAGTGAGGCCCTCCACAACTTAGTGAGATCCTGTTTCAAAAATTTAAAAAAAATATATAAAATAGGGCTAGGGTTGTAGCTCAGAGATAGAATGCCCCTGAGTTCAATCTCCAGTAGCAGAAAAAAAATCATATATATATATGATTTCTCTCTCTCTCTCTCTCTCTCTCTCTCTCTCTCTCTCTCAAATATATATCATGAGAAAGATATAAATATGGCTCAGGCATGAAAACTTATACAAAATCCTGTCCTTAAACTGTCTCCTCTCTTTGCAGGGTCTCTGAGAAATACATATATACAGAATATATGTGCAGAGGGAAATGATCATCAAGTAACCATTGCATTGCTCTGAGTAGTTTCTCCTATCTACCAGGCATTCATTTTTTAATAAACATGTTATTAATATGTGCCAAATCATCAGAAACATACACATAATTTAAGTTTACAGGTGAATTATCATAAAATACACACACTTTCTGAAAACTTATAGAATGTAGACAGTAGTATCCCTATTTAACAGGCAAAGAAATTAAAGTTTAAGAATATTAAACGACTTGACCAAGGGTATACAGCTCATAAGTAGAGGATGCAGCAATTTAGAAAAGACCTAATCTCTCAAGTCTCCTGGAGTTACTTGGTAAAATGCTACATGCCTATCCTGTGCCATACCAGACCTGTAAGGAATCTGAACTTCTGAATCCCTGATGCTTTTATCCTTCACCACTCAGGCCTGATTCCTCCTCCCTGAACCCGTCAGATGTTCTAGCTGCCTGACCTCCATCTTGTTCTTGGCCACGTTAAACTACTAACTCCCTGGTCTTCGTTCCCTGGCTCCCAAATCACTGACTGACTTCAGATGCAGACATCTGTCTGGCTCCCTCCTGACCCCCTGCCAGCCCAACCCAAACCTGATGTTTCCCCACAAGAGCATCGTAGCCACTCCCAGGGAAGGATCTGACATTTCTCACAGAAGTCATCTCAATCATTCGTAACATTTGCCAGTCAGGCACCTTGTGATGCTGGCTTTCAGAGCCACTCCAGGATTAAGCAAGATGCTATGTTTACTAGGAGAGAAGTTCTTTTCTACTACTGGGTCACAGGCCAATGCTATCTTAGCTAAGACAGCAGTGACTACTTTCAGCATAATCTATTCTATTTGCTTCATTTAAGACAAGATTTAGATAAATGGGGAGGAAAAAAATCTTTAATTCTTGAATCAAGAGATTCAAGAATCTCTTGAATTATCAAATGACTAAATACGTTAGCATCATAAGATTAGTTTCTGAAGCTACTTAAATTTCTTGAAGCAAAGTAACTGGGCAGGTCTTCTCTATATCATTAATCTATAGAGCCATGGAGATCCTGCACTCCGATGCCATTTGAATATCTTTACCCCAACACCAAAAATTAAATCAAAATATACTCACAGTTCCCAGTGTTGCCCCCACTGTGAACAAAGGTCAATACTGTATACCCCTGGTGTCTTTGGAAGGTGCTATTGGAGCATCAGGACTAATGGTCTTGGAACAAAACTGCTATTGCTGTCTTTGTCCAGTTTAGCTTCCGTCAGCTGTGTGCAATGAACCCGTGACCCCATGACCATTATCAGACACATCTAGTATAATCTGTACAATTTAAAAAGATATTCTAACCAGAATAGAAAATATATCATTTATGTTAGCCCCAGAAAAAAGATAGAGGAACAATAAGCAGGTCTCACAGAAAATATACAAGAAAGCCATGATAAATGTGTTCTAAACCTCCTTGTCTAGAATATTTTAAAAATTTATGGGGCATTATGCATATTCCAAGTAGGCCATTATGCATGTTCCAAATAAGTCATTGAGTGACCATTCATAATTTTTCTACAGTGTATCTACTCATTACCCCCAATTCTTCAGATCTTAGAGTGTGATCTCCCACATGAAAGGGACCATCCAGTTAAAGACATGGGTAAAGACAGTGAGAACTGATAAACAAGATAGAAGACAATGTATCATGTCATAAGACATAAGGACATGACATATCTTATATGATAAGGATATATAAAATATGTCCTTATCTTACATGTCCAACCAAACTAGTTGGACTATATACTTGTCTTTGTGTGCATTCATGCCCAAAGATGGGTTAGACTGGGTTGTTTTGTTTTGTTTTGTTTTTGTACTTTCTGTAGTAGGTATGAAAGGCTTTATATATTTAAAAAAAAAGAATTTTCATTTAAAAAAGGATACCCATGTCCCTGCCTAGTTATCACAGCCCAGGCTAGTAATGATAGATACATTTTCAGAGGAAATATATTTTCCATCTTATTAGATAAGTCAAAAAGATCCAGTATTCGTTCTTCAGGCAAAGACAGATTTATCAAACCAAATGTTTTCATACTTATTTCAACCACTAAGATTCTTGGGTTCCCTAAAATGATGTGTTAGATTTATTGGTTTCAAATTGCCCCACAACCACAGTCATAAATAAATAAATAACTGCTCTGAAAGTTTCTAGTCTTCATTTAAAGTTAGACTTCAGAATGTTTTCAGTAAATTACAATCAGCAGTTCCCCATAAATCTCCAAAGTGAAGCTTAACTGCTAAGAGTGCCAGCTTCTGGGCCACTACCATGAGGTTTTATTTTACGCCCTTTATTATTCAAAAAGAATTTGTTTATAAGGAGGAGGGATTCAGACTACAAAAGACAAAAAACAAATGCCCTTCCAAGCTGATTCTATCAATTATCAATTCGTGAATCATTTTGAAACCTCCTTTGAAGATCCTTGGGCACCGCAGACTCCAGTCAGTTCTACTTACTATTTGCACCAGAAATCACAGTCTCAAGAATAGAAAATGAAGGAAATGTACTCTGGTCTGTTTGAAAAACACACAACTGGATCTATGAGGTGAAACTAAAATAACAAGAACACGTGTGTGTGTGTGTGTGTGTGTGTGTGTGTGTTTTCTCAAAACATGCTGCTTTGAGAACCCCATCTCTCTATTATACAGTGTATAATCACCACAGCACATCATCATTGATTTAAAAGATGTTAAGTAACCTGAGACTGTAATCACCAGTAGGTTTATGTCAGAACCAAACCTCTGAAGAGATGATAAATGATAACATTACATCCTGTATCCCCAGCATTCTGGAGTAAAATTTGTCACTTTTTCATTAAAAATTTTTAATAATGTGGCCTCTAAGTATGAGTAATTAGGGAACTGAACTCCTTCCAAATGAAACTAAGCATGTGTGATCCCGAATGATTAGAGATGGTGTCAACATATTTCAGGGAAAAGTATTTTCAAAAACAGTCATACCATATGTCTCATTGAATAAATCCTAGTATCCTAAAATCTTTTCCAGTTCTGGGGAATCCCTGGTGGGAGGTATGGTGGACTCTCCCTAGGATACCATGGTAGCCCAAGGTAGAGTTATCCCAAAGTTAGGCTTCTACCCACTGGTAAGTTGACATTTTCTCCCCAGGATAAATATGAAGTCTTAATTGTCACAGAAGGTCAAAAGTCAGACTCTCATATGTGGAAGCTAGAGAGAAAATGGGAAACAAAGGGGACTTTAGAGAATTGAGGAAAATGACCAATAGAATAGTTGAAGGGGATAGGAAGAGGGAGGTGGGGAGGGAAAAGGGAAGAAATAAAAGAAACACTTCAAATTATATATGAAGGTACCACGACCAATCTCACTGTTATGTATGGGGAAGGGTGAGTAGTGGGGGGCCTGAAGGGAAACACACGAAGACTGGTGTGCATGTTTGTTTGTATGACTTTGAACCTCAATAAGATGTATAATTACAATGCACCAATAAAAAGAAATTTTAGAAAGACTTTTAATTATCAACAGAAAGCAAAGTGTTTTCATTCTCATGTTTATCAATCCAGTGTACATATAAAATAGTATTTTTTAAATTATACATTCCAATGGATCTATTCTTCTGGAGGAAATAAAAGACCTCCAAATTGTATGTTACTTTCTAAACGATCGTCTTTCTGCTAAAAATGATTCTACTAGTTGATGTCCAACAGGACAGAGAAAACCTAAACAAACCAATAGGAAGTGAAGAGATCAAAATAGCTATAAAAGGTCTCCCATCAAAGAAGAGTCAAGGCCCAAATTCCCAGCTAAATTCTACAAGACTTTCATAAAAGAACTAACTCCAGCCACATCACCCCGGCAGCCCCCGCCCCAGGCCCCGGACACAGCGTCCTCCCGCGCGGCTCAGTGGCCCCTGTGCCAAGACACAGGCTCCAGCATCCTCCTGTGTCACCCCAGCAGCCCCTGCACCAGGCCCCGGACCCTGGCGTCCTCCCACGTCACCCCAGCGGCCCCTGTGCCAGGCCCAGGATCCTGGTGTCCTCCTGCGTCACTCCGGCAGCCCCTGCGCCCAGCCCTGGACCCCGGTGTCCTCTCAGGTGACCCGGGAGGCCCTCCACACCCGGCCTCAGACCCCTGCGCCCCTCCTCGGACTCCCGTGCACTTCAGAGCAACCAGGGCGACCCTCTGCACCCAGCCTCAGACTCCCGCGCCCTCCAGAGCTACCAGGACAACCCTCCTCATCCAGCCTCAGACCCTGGCATCCTCCTGCACGACCCAGGCAGCCCTCTGCACCACACCTCAGACCCCAGCGCCACACTGCGTGACCCGGGTGGCTCTCTGTGCCCAGCCTCGGACCCCGGCGACCTCCTGCACATCCAGGGCAGCCTTCCATGCACCACCTCAGACTCCAGAACCACCACCTGAGACTCAGAGCCTGCACCTCTTCCCCCACCCTCTGCGGGAGCCTCCATGCTGTGCTTCAGAGCCTGGATACTCTCCTGCGCCACCACCCAAGACGCACACAACTCTCTGGGCTGTCTCTCAGCCAGGGCACATTCCGGCACTGCCACCCAAGATCCAGAGGCACATGCAGCCCTCTGGAACCCACGTGCAATCCTCTGTGCCACGCATCAGAGCCTGTGCACGCCTAGGCACCGCTACTCAATACCGGGAGCCCGCACACTCCAGGGGCCAATGTGAAATCCTCAGTGCAGCACATCAGAGCCCAGGCACCCTCTGGCAACATTGCCCAAGCATGTGTACATCCCTTGGGGCCTGGGCAACCCCCAGCACCTGCGCCTCGGAAACCGGGCCCCTTCCAGCACCATCACCCGTGCCTCGGTGCCCACACCCAACACCACACCTCGAAGTGCTCCTCATGTGCCAACACCCAAGCTCCAGAGCCTGCATACCCCCACACACACAATATCACACCCCAGCCAACCAGACAAGAGGGAACCACAGTCTGCAGCATACAGACCCAATTGGGACTACAGGGACCATCAAGTGGTCTTATACACCATAAGGAAGATGATGCGGAGGCAAAAGGAACACAAAATGGAAAACACCAAAAATACAAGAATGAGGAACAGTGAGGAAACAAGAAACACCCACAATGCATCAACAAGTGAG
This sequence comes from Glis glis, assembly GCA_004027185.1. Taxonomy (NCBI): domain Eukaryota; kingdom Metazoa; phylum Chordata; class Mammalia; order Rodentia; family Gliridae; genus Glis; species Glis glis. The sequence goes on from PVJS01009205.1 coordinate 14,750, forward strand.
ATTACTGACTCTGACCTGCAGGAAATGCAAGACAGAGAATTCAGAATTTTGATCTTCAGAATGATGAAAGGCCTCAAAAAAAGCATAGAGGAGATGAAGGAGGAAGTTGAGGCTCTAAGGAAGAATCAGAAAGAAACTCTGAATAAAATGAAGGAGTCAATAAATGAATTAAAGACGGCAATAGAAACCAACTCTAGTAGGCTCGACCACATGGAAAACGGTATCACTCCTGGAAGACAGTACATTCAAAACTGAGAACACAGTCAACTATATACAGAAGATACTACAACAACACACCCTGGCCATTCAAGAAATACAGCACAATGCAAAACGTCCTAATCAAAGGATAAAAGGCATTGAAGGTTTAGAAGTACCAACCAAGGGTTTAATAAACCTTTTCAAAGAAATATTTTCAGAGAATTTTCTGAACATAGAAAAAGATTTGGATATCCACATACAGGAGACATATAGAACACTGTTAAGACAGGACCAAAGAAGGACCTCCCCACGCCATGTAATAATTAAAATGACTAACATAGAGGCCAAAGAAAGAATCCTAAAAGCAGCAAGAACAAAAGAATGGGTGACATACAGGGGCAAAACAATAAAAATAACCCAGACTTCTCAACTCAAGTCAGGAATGCCAGGAGGGATTGGTTCGAAGTACACAGACCCTGGAAGAAAACAACTTCCAACCAAGACTAATATATCCAGCAAAGCTATCATTTAAAATTGATGGAAAAATAAAAATGTTCCATGATAAACAAACATTTAAAGAATTCATGAGGACCAAGCCAACACTAGAGAAAATCCTGAAAGAAATAAACCACAAAGAAGGAAAAACAAGCAATTTTCAGAACCACAAGAGAGGTGAACTCCACCAGGTAGGCAACTAAACAAGGAGATTTATCACTACAGCAAATAGAAAATAAAACTTAAAATGATAGGGAAAAAAAATCATATCTCAATAATAACATTGAATGTCAAAGGACTCAACTCCCCAATTAAAAAGCATAGACTGGCAATGTGGATCAAAAAGCATAATCCAAGTATATGCTGTTTACAAGAAACTCACTTTCTAGCCAAAGATACTCACACACTAAAGGTAAAAGGATGGAAAAAGATATACTATGCAAACGGAGATCGAAAACAAGCAGGGGTAGCAACGCTTATATCAGACAAAACAGACTTTAAGCTAAAACACATCAGAAGAGACAAAGAGGGTCACTTCTTACTGATAAAAGGAACAATCCAACAATAATATATAATAATATTAAACATTTAAGCCCCAAATGTGGGCACACCCACATTCATAAAACAAAGTCTTAGGGACATCAGGTCCCAAATAGACCCAAACACAATAATATTGGGAGACTTCAACACACCACTCATTCCACTAGTTCGATCCTCTGGACAAGAGATGAAAAAAGATTGTTCAGACCTAAAGAAAACTGTGGACCAAATGGATCTAATAGATACATACAGATTATTTCAACCAACAACACCTGAATACACATTTTTCTCAGCTGCTCACAGAACATTCTCCAAAATAGACCACATACTGGGTCACAAAGCAAGCACCAGCAAATTCAAAAGATGTGATATAATTTCCTGCATCTTCTCAGATCACAATGGATTGAAACTGGAAATTAACAACAGGAAGACAAAAAGTAATCACATAAGTATATGGAGACTGAACAATACACTCCTGAACTAGAACTGGATCAGAAAAGAAATAAGGGGAGAAATAAAAAAATTCCTGGAATTAAATGAAAATAGAGACATGACATATCAAAATCTGTGGGAAACATTGAAGGCAGTGTTAAGAGGAAAATTTATAGCATTGAGTGCCTGCATAAGAAAAACAGAAAACACCCAAATAAATAACCTAATGACATACCTCAAGGATCTTGAAAAACAGGAACAGTAGCAGCCCAAAGCCAGTAGAAGGCAGGAGATAACTAAAATCAGAGCAAAAATTAATAAAATATAAAATAAAAAAACAATACAAAGAATCAACAAAACAAGAAGCTGATTCTTCGAGAAGATTAACAAGATTGACAAACCACTAGCTAACCTAACCAAAAGAAGGAGAGAATCAATGCAAATTACCAAAATCAGAAATGAAAATGGGGATATCACCACAGATAGTGGAGAAATCCAGAGGATCATAAGAAACTACTTTGAAAACTTATATTTCAATAAAATATAAAACATGGAAGAAATCAAAAGATTTCTAGACATATATAACCTACTTAAATTGAACCAAGAGGATATAGAAAAACTGAATCTAAATAAAATACTAGCCACATGCATTCAAAACCATATTGAGAAAATCGTACACCATGACCAAGTTGGTTTCATCCCAGGAAAGTAAGGCTGGTTCAATAGCAAGCACAGAGATAGAAATGGCAATAAAAAGTCTTCCATCAAAGAGAAGCCCAGATCCAGATGGTTTTCCAGCCGAATTTTACAAAACCTTCACAGACGAACTAAAACCAATACTTCACAAGCTACTCCGTGAAATTGAAAGAGATGGAATTCTTCCAAACTCTTTTTACAAGGCCCACATTACATTAATACCAAAGCCAAATAAAGATACCTCAAGAAAAGAAAATTACAGACCAATATAATTAATGAACATACATGCAAAAATTCTAAATAAAATACTAGCCACATGCATTCAAAACCATATTGAGAAAATCGTACACCACGACCAAGTTGGTTTCATCCCAGGAAAGCAAGGCTGGTTCAACATATGCTAAACAATACATGTTATCCACCACATAAATCAAACTAAAAACAAGAATCACATGATCATTTCAATAGATGCGGAAAAAGCATTTGACAAAATTCAACACCATTCATGTTAAGAGCTCTACAGAAAATCGGAATAGAAGGAACATACCTCAAAATCATTAAGTCAATATATAAGAAACCCAAAGCCAATATCATATTGAATGGGGTTAAATTGCCAGAATTCCCCTTAAAATCAGAAACAAGACAAGGATGCCCATTATCACCACTCCTTTTCAACATAGTCCTTGAAACTCTTGCCAGAGCAATAAGACAAGAGAAGGATATCAAAGGAATTCAAATAGGAAAAGAAGAACTAAAATTATCTTTATTTGCAGATGATATGATCCTATATATAGAAGACCCAAAGAACCCAACCAAAAATCTACTAGAGCTGATTAACAAATTCAGCAAAGTAGCAGGATACAAGATCAACCTAAAAAAGTCAGTAGCTTTCATATATGCCAACCATGAATCCCTAAGAAATCCAGAAAACAATTCTATTCACAATATCTTCAAAACCAATCAAATACCCAGGAATAAACTTAACCAAAGAGGTTAACGACCTCTACAATGAAAACTATAGAACACTGAAGAAAGAAATCGAAGATCTTAGAAGATGGAAAGATGTCCCCTTCTCTTGAATAGGTAGAATAAATATTATCAAAATGGCCATCCTGCCAAAAATGATCTACAGAGTCAATGCAATCCCTATCAAAATATCAACATCATTTTTTGCAGATCTAGAAATATCAGTCATTAACTTCATATGGAGAAACAAAAGACCCAGAATAGCCAAAGCAATTATCAGCAATAAGAACCATGCAGGAGGCATCACAATACCTGATTTCAAATTATACTACAGAGCTATAGTAATAAAATCAACCTGGCATTGGCACAAAAACAGACACATAGACCAGTGGAACAGAATAGAAGATACAGAAAGAAGTTCACAAACTTATAGCCAATTGATTTTTGACAAAGGTGTCAAACACAAACATTGGAGAAAGGACAGTCTTTTCAACAAATGGTGCTGGGAAAACTATGAAATTACTAGAGGAGGGCATAGGTTCAACACTTCAACATATAGGCACAGGTAGAAACTTCCTCAACAAGACCCCCAAAGCACAGGCAATTAAAACAAGAATTAATAAGTGGGATAGCATTAAACTACAAAGCTTCTACTCATCAAAGGAAACCATCAAGAGCTTAAAGAGAAAGCCTACAGAATGGGAGAAGATCTTTGCAAGCTATCCCTCTGACAGAGGTCTAATATATAGGATATACAAAGAACTTAAAAGACTTTACACTAAAAACAAAATAACCCGATCAAGAAGTGGGCAGCTGTAATGAATAGACACTTCATGAAAGAAGAGATACAAATGGCCAATAGATACATGAAAAAATGTTCAATATCATTAGCAATCAGGGAGATGCAAATCAAAACTACTCTAAGATTTCATCTAATCCCAATTAGAACAGCAATCATTGAGAAGTCAAACAACAACAAATGTTGGCGAGGATGTGGGGAAATTGGGACTCTTCTACAGTTGGTGGGATTGCAAACTAGTTCAACCACTATGGAGATCAGTGTGGAGATTCCTCAGAAAACTGGGAATGGATCCACCATATGATCTGGCTATACCATTACTGGGTATCATACCAAAGGGATTGAATCTAGAAAACATCAGTAATATATGCATACCCATGTTCATAGCAGCACAATTCACAGTGGCCAAATTATGGAACCAACCTAGGAGTCCATCAACAGATGAGTGGATTACAAAATTGTGTGAAATACACACAATGGAATTCTACTCATCAATAAAGAAGAACAAAATAACAGCATTTGCAAGAAAATGGAAAGATCTGGAGAGCATTATGTTAAGTGAGATTATCCAATCAAAAAAAGAAGGGACATATGTTTTCATTAATATGCGCAACCTAGGGAGTAGTGAGGACACAAAAGGGACTCCAATGTTAACAGAGAACCCTCAGTGGTGCAAGGGGAGGGGTACAAGGGAAGGGGAAGGGCAAGAAAGAAGTGAATCTATGGAATTACTATCATAAACAATGTGTACATGTGAGATTATACCAACATCATTCTCAGTACTACACGTGGGGGGGAGGCAGGGGGAGGGACACCAAGAGCTGTGTGCATGTATGTTAACACCAAACTGATACTCATTGTGATGTGAGACTACAATGCACCAATAAAAACATGTAAGAAAAAAAAGAACTAACTCCAATACTCCTCAAATTATTCCGTGAAATAGAAAAAGGAAACCTACCAAATTCATTTCATGAAGCCAAGATCATCTTAATCCCCAAACCAAATAAAGATACCACGAGAAAAGAAATTTACAGACCAATATCATTGATAAACATAGATGCAAAATTCTCAACAAAATGTTAGCAATTTGCATTCAAAACTACATCATGAAAATAGTTCATCATGACCAAGTAGGCTTTATACCAGGGACACAAAGCTGGTTCAACATTCACAAATCAATAAATGCAATTCGCCACATCAATAGAACTAAGGACAAAAATCACATGATTTTCTCAACAGATGCAGAAAAAGCATTTGACAAAATTCAACACTCTTTCATGATAAAAACACTGAGAAAATTAGGAATAGAAGGAACTTACTTTGACATTACAAAGGCTATATACACCAAACCCAAAACCAGCATCATTGTGAATGGGGAAAAATTGACAGAATATCCCTTAAGATCAGGAACAAGACAAGGATGCCCACTGTCACTACTCCTATTCAACATAGTACTCATATACTACAAACAAGTATCCTTTTCACCATTTGCTTGGTGACACACTTTTGTATTTTGTGTTCATGTGACTTTGATGTTTAAAATGGCCTCAAAACACACTGCTGAACTGATGTCTGTTCTTAAGCACAGGAAGGCTATGATGCTCCTTACAGAAAAAAATCCATGTGTTAGATTTGCTTTGTCCAGGCATGAGTTATAATGCTGTTGGCCATGAGTTCAATATTAAGGAACTAAGTGTATATCATGTAAGGTGTCTTTAAACATAAATACACACAAGAAAACAAGGGTCTGTATTTCTCAGGTGATAAAAATATGACCAGAGGCTCATAGGAACCTAACCCTGTTTTTCCCCTAAAAGCAATGACTCAGTATTTAATTCAGTGTCCATGGAGACTTTACAGAATGCAACCACTGCAAATAACAAGCATCAACTTTACGAGAAAAATTTCTTAAAAGCATTCAGTCTTCTGTTTAGTATACCATTTCAGCGGGCAGATGGTAAGAGCTTAGGAAAGGTGTGAATGTGAGGATGGGAAAGTGTAACTATTCTCTTTCTATCAGCTGATATGAAGGGAAGACAAGATAGAGTGACAGCCAAATGGAGAATGAGGGCCAAAGCTCATCTATATGGTAAGTATATCACTATGGTGATAGAAGAGACAATTCAGCTATACATTGAAGGTAGAAAAATGGAGGCAATCATGGATCAAGTCCTAGACAACCTGGGAAAATGTGGGGCCCATAGTTAGGTGGTTGATGTCTTTGGTCAATCATGGATACTGCCTCCTTTCAAATAGAGGGGAATCGAGTGAGGAACAGGCGCCTAGGTAACTGTGAGTGGTGAATAGAAAGTGGAGAGGTTGATAGCTGAGATGTGTGATATTATTTTAGATACCTGCAACTTACCTAAATGGACCAAGAGGACAGAGAGAAAACCTAAACAAGGTGATATTATTTTCTGGAGGAAGAAAGGGAGGAAGAGCAGGGGGATATATTAGAATGGCAAATTCTGGTTTTTTTTTGCGGTACTGGGGATTGAACCCAGGGACGTTCTACCTCTGAGCTACACCCTCAGCCCTATTTTTTATCCTTTATTTTGAAACCGGATCTCACGAAGTTGTGGAGGGCCTCACGAAGTAGCTGAGGCTGGCTGCGAACCCGGATCCTCCAGTCTCCGCCTCTCAAGTACTGGGATTACAAGCGTGTGCCACCACGCCCAGCTAAATTCTTAAATGATAAGAATAAAATTTAATTGGGAAAAGATGACATTATTTCTCTGTGTGTGTGTGTGTGTATGTGTGTGTGTGTGTGTGTAGTACTGGGGGTTAAACCCAAGGGGGTTTAACCTCTGAGCTATACCCTCAGCCCTCCTTAATCTTTTCTTTTGAAACAGTCTAACAAGTGCTGGCCTCAAACCTGTGATCCTCCTATCTCAACCTCCCAAGTACTAGGATTATAGGTGTGTGTCACGATGGCCACCTAAAGATCACATTATTTCTTTAGACATGGATTCATTCTTTCAACAAGAATGGATATCTTCTTTTCCTATAAAATACAGTTTGAGTTCTATTGAATCTTTTATACAAAGTACATCTTTGAAGTTTCTTGTCTATGCACATATTGGTTTAGTTTTTTGAACAGTATTCTTTAAGCCTTACTGTGTCTATGACAGATCTCTGAAAGTCACATTTACCTTTACAAATTGTAGGAACAATAGAGATCAGCAGCTCATTGTGAAAACTTCCAGATGGAAGTCAGTTTCCACAGATACACCTTAAAATGGTATCATTTAAAATAAAAATGTTGGCAATCATTCAAGAGCAAGAATTATTTGAAATTTGTGAGATTAAATTCTTATTTAAAACTATGCCAAGGTATAAGAATGAAAATTATTAAAAAATATTTATTCAATACCTATTATGTACATGGTATATTTTAATAGCAACTAAAAATAGAAAAATGCATAGAATATGATTCTAGTCTTCGGAGCACTTATAATTCAGTTGAGGACATAAGACATATGTACATGAGAATATAATCCATATTTCAACTTTTATAATTGATGAATAACAATAGGGCTAGGATTGCAGAGGAAGGGGCGTAACAGTGTGCTAACATGGTTGAAAAAGTAATGTTTGAATGGGGCTTTGAAAGATGTGAACAATTTTCAGAAGTAGAGAAAGTATGAGTTATTCAAACTAAAGGAAATGATTTTTAAAATGCAAGGACAATAAACTATGTCATGTCCAAGAGCCCATAACAAGACTAATTTCTCCTAAATATAAGTTCAATTCAATTTGTAAAAAGTCTTGGAGCACCAAGTGCAAGTGAAACCTTTTCAAGGTGCTGGGGCATCATAGCAAAGAGGTCGAAAAGGTCAGAAGAGACCCCACTTCTCAGGAGCCCACAGTCCAGTGGGTAGAAGTAGACAATAAGTAAGCAAACAAAATAATTTCAGATAGTAGTAATGTCTGCAAAGAATAAAAATAGAAAAATGGAATAAGAAGTATACAAGTAATATAGGAAGTTATTAGAAGGTCTTAAGAAGGGAAATGATCTACCCTCATGGACCACATAGCAACGTTTTGGTCAACAATGGACCACACATATGACAATGACCCCATAAAATTACATCACCTAACTCTGTAGCCATTTTACTTTGTGTGAGTACACTATGATGCTTGCACAATGACAAGAGTCACCTACAGATGCAGTTTTTGGAATGTGTCCCTAATATCAAGTAATATGTAACTCCATATATTTTCAAGATTCCTCTTTATATGGAGAGAGACAATGGTCTATTTTTGTTCTTCTAAAAAATTTCCTTAAAATAGATTTAAATTTCAGACCTGAAAACATGAAGCTACTAGATGTAAACATTTGGGGCAGGTTTCAGGACTTTGGTCTAGCCAAATATTTTTTTGGATGTGACTCCAAAAGCACAGGCAATAGAAGCAAAAATAGACACATGGGATGATATCAAACTAAACAGCTTCTGCACCGCCAAAGAAGCAATTGACAGCATGAAGAGACAGCCAGCAGAATGGAAGAACATATCTGCAAACCAGCCACCAATAAGGGATTAATATCCAGAATATACAAGGAACTCTAAAAAACTCAACACCCTTCCTGCAAGCAGCTGGAGGCTATCTGTGAAAATGGTTACTACTCTCTTGACCCAGAACACCCCTCAAAATCATACAAATAAAGAGGTTCAAATCTGCATGTTCACTTTAAGAACACCTGGGAAGCTGCCCAGACCATGATAGGAGTATGCCTATCAAGAGTCACCAAGTCTGAAAGTCATCACTTTAGAGCAACAATGTGTGCCATTCTGGTGTTACAGTGGTGGAGTCGGTACGTGTGTGCAGGCCAAACAGTAGGGCTGGACACAGGGTCAGTGGCCGAAAAAGAGTGCTGAGTTGTTGCTGCACATGCCTAAAAATGCAGAAATGCTGAACTTCAGAGTTTCGATGTAGATTTTCTAGTCATTGAACACATCCAGGAGAACAAAGCACCCAAGATGCACACTTACATAAGGCCACCCTTACAGAGCTCAGGGTCAGATGGATCCCACCCAGGAGCTCCCTGCAACACAGAGATGCTCCTCACTGAATAGAACGTGTTGTTCCTAATCAGAAGAGGGGGCTGCACAAACAAAAATATCCCAGAAGAGACTGAAGAAATAAAACTTATGGCATGGGAATAAATTCAGCATTAAATAAATGCAAATAAAAGTGTAAAAAACAATTCACTTTTGTAATGGGCAAATTATGTAAATAGTTACCTTTCAAAAGAAGATATATAAGCCAGGCATGGTGGAGTGCACCTGTAATTCCAGTACTTGGAAGGCTGAGTCAGGAGGATCAAAGGTTCAAGGACAGCCATAGCAACTTAATGAAATTCTAAACAATTTAGTGAGACCATATTTCAAAATAAAAAGTAAAGCCGGGCGTGGTGGCACACGCTTGTAATCCCAGTACTTTGGGAGGCGGAGACCGGAGGATCCAGGTTCACAGCCAGCCTCAGCTCTCTCGCTCTCTGTCTCTCTCCCTCTCTCTCCTTAGTGAGGCCCTCCACAACTTTGTGAGACCCAGTTTCAAAATAAAGTATAAAAAATAGGGCCGGGGGCGTAGCGCGGAGGTAGAACGCCCCTGCGTTCAATCCCTGGTCCCGCAAAAAAATAAATAAATAAATAAATAAATAAACGATAGATAGATAGATAGATAAATAAATAAATAAAAAGTAAAAGGTCTGGGGGTATAACTCAGAGGTAGAATGCCCCTGAGTTCAGTCCTCTGTACCATGAACAAAAAAGAAAAGGAGGAGGAGGAGGAGGAGGAAGAGGAGGAGGAGAAGGAAAAGAAGGAGGAATAATAATAATAATAATAACCAGGTATGGTGGTACATGCCTATAATCTCAGTTCTTGGGAGGGTGATAGGAGGATCACAGGCTAGCCTCAGCAACTTAGCGAGACCCTAAGCAACTTAGTGAGATTCTGTTTCAAAATTTAAAAAATTTTAAAAAAGCCTGGGAGTATATCCCAGAGGTAGAATGCTCCTGGGTTCAATCCCCAGTACCCTCCAAAAAAGTTAAAGATATACAAATGGCAAACAAGTACATGAAAAGATGCTCAACATCACTAATCATCAGATAAATGCAAAGCAAAACCATAATGAGACATCATCTTACCCCGATTAGGATGCTTATTATCAAGAAGACAAAAATAACAAATACTAAAAATACTGTCATGGATGTGAGAAAAAATATCATACACTATTGGTGGGAATATAAATTAGTACATAAAAAGTATGGAGATCCTTAAAAACTTAAAAACAATGCTATCATATGATTCAGCAATTCCACTAGGGTATATATCCAAAGGAAAGGAAATGAATATATCAAGGAGGTAATTGTACTCAGCATTATTCACAATAGCCAAGATAAAGAATCCACCTAGGTGTTCATTGCCTGATGGATAAATAGAACGCAACACACACACACACACACACACACACACACACACACACATACACACACACATACACACACACAGGAATATTATTCAGCCATAAAAAATAATGAAATGCTATCCTTTGCAGCAAAATGAATGAAATTGGAGGACATTATGTCAAGTGAAATAAGTCAGGCATGAAAAAAACAAATATTACCTGTTCTCACATGTGAAAACTAAAACAAAACTCATAAAAGTAGAGAAGAGAATAGTGATTACTAGAGACTGGGAAGGGATGAAGGGGTGGGGTTGGAGACAAAATGGCAATAGATACACAAGTGCACTTGGAAAGAATAAATTCCAATGTTCCATAGCACAGTAGGGTAACTATGACTGACAACAGTTAATTGTATATTTCAAAATAACTAGTAGAGAAGTTTTTTAATGTTCCCAACACAAAGAAATGATAAATGTTTGGGGTAATAAATAGCCCAGTTATCCTGATCTAATCACTGCACATGGTAAACATGCATGGAAACATCACAGTACTCCATTAATAAATACAATCATAATGTATAATATTAAAAATATGTAAAATTAAAAATATAAAAATATGTATTCTCAGCTATTTTTTACAACACTGAGGATCAAACTCAGAGCCTCACACATGTAAGGCATGCACTCTACCACTGAGCTACACCCACAGCCCCCAAAATATCTATTTTTTTAATTCCTAAAGTTTCCACTTTCTGTGTGAAAATTGAGATTGGAGGAGGAAACGTGGAAACCAGAGCACATTCCGGAGACTGTTACAGTCACCTAGCAAGAGAAAGGCAACTTGGGCTCAGTGACAGCTCGGGAAGTGATAGGAAATTGGTTTATTTGCATGCATTCAACAGGTAATCTGCCATAGTCATGGTAGGTTGACTATGACAGAGTTATGAGGAAAACATAAAAATTCAAGATTACTTCCGACCTTTTGACCTCATGATGGATGATGTCCCTAGAAACCTACTATAAGTTGAAAATCTTATAAATTAAAAGTTCATTTACGGCACCAACCTGCTGCACATCACAACTTAGCAACGCGGTGCACTGCAGAGTACCAGTTGCTCACCTCGCGATCTGGCCATTGGCTACGAGATGCAGCCAGCATGGCCAGAGACGGTCACACTGCACATTGCTAGCCAGTGAGAAGGTCAAAATTCAAAGTTTGAAGTATGGTTTCTACTGAATGCATATCACCTTTGCACCATCATAAAGTTGAAAATTTTTTAGTCATATTATTGTTACGTTGAAGACGTTCTGCACAAAGATGGGAAAGCCTAGAAGTGGAGCAGGTGAGGAAATCAAACGTCTTTGTCTTGGACGTGTAATGTGTAATTTGATCTAAGTCAATATGGACTTAGTTGGACTTGAAGATGAAACAGTACATGGCAAGGTTGCATATTCCTTGAGTACTGTTACAAAGGTACAGTAAAGATGATGCAGGCTGTGCACACCTGGAATAAATGTTACAAATGTGGCCTTTAATTTGGAGGAATGAGCAGTGAGCATTTCTTTTTTAATATTCCTTTATTGGTGATTGTAATTATACATTTTGATACACATCAGGGTAGCAGCATCATACATGCATACGTTTCTGCATAGATAGTGACATAGGTGCTTAGGGAAGTTAGTAGGCCTGGAGAGTGCAGGGTTGGAAGGCCAATGCAGCCTGGGAATGGGGCAGCCCCTTAGGAGGCAACTGAGGCCATTCACCCAAAGTTGAGGGTTTTATTTTCCATAGAAAAATAATTCAAACTGAGAACACTAGCCAAAAAAAAAAGTTTTTTTTCTGACTATGACCTTTAGGAGGCTATAAAGTTCAGATGTTTTCTGACAATTTTTGAGGCATGTGTGACTATTTTTCAATTAGACCATAAACATAATTTCTACATGCACAGCTGATTTAGCAATTAGGGCAATCGAAAATCCATATAAAATCATCAAAGTGTGTCAAACAATCCATTGTCTTCAATCTGTTTTGCCTGTTTTTACAACTGGCCCAACCAGGGAGTTGTCTCCAGAGGAACTCAGTAGCCCCATGTGGAAGTGGACAGAGAAGTCAGCCCTCGCCCAGCTCACCAGGACGGAGGCAGCTGCTCTTCCAGGCTCTTCTAAGGCGGCTGCATCCAGACTGCAGGGCTAGAGATCCAGCACGCGCCCTGCCTGCTGTCTACCAAAGCTGGATGTTCTCATATTTCCCTTTTACTTCCTTCTTTTATTTTCTGTCCACCTTCAAGATGTAGCCCCTATTCTCTAAGTTTCTAACATGCATGGAAATGGAAAGTTCATACCATTGGGGGAATAAATATCTTAAGTTTTCAGTTATCTGCAAGCGGAACCATGCTTCAACAGACCCATGTGCTTGATCATCCCTAATCATTCACAGCAGAAATATTCCCCAACCTACTCCCACCCAATTCTGGGCCAGGATCACTAGGAAAGACTGAAGGGGATTCCGAATAACATAATGTAATTTTAGTGTATATACATGTTGTTTGCTACCCATAGGGATAAGTGGCCAAAAGGGAGCACAAAGAAACAATTTAAGTACTTTTTCCCTAGAGTACAGAACTTCTTGACAAAAAAGTCCTAAGTTATGCATTAAAAAGAATCACAAAGTCCATATTTCTAGCCATATAATATTGTGGAAGTCCACTTAGCTCACCTGCAAAATTACTATATTAATTCCTCCTCCACAGGGTTTTTGAGGATATTCGTACTTCTGTGCTTTGAAAATGGTAAAATACCATACAAATATCATGAAATGGTAAAGAAAAGTAGATCATTAAATATGTGTTTTTCTATGTAGTCCCTGTGGGATAAACTACCTTCTAAATAATGGCACATCCCTTCAAATTGTTCAACTAAAACAACTGTAGTTAAGTCACCAAAACTTGTTACCCATCTGGTAGGCAACCTCTAAATGACTCTCCGTGATGCTCATGTCCTGCTTCTCTGCCCTGTGAGGCCCCTCTCTCCTTGTATATGGGCTGGACTTAGTAACTAAATTTAATAAATAGAATACAACAAAAGTGATGGGATGTCACTTCCAAGACTAGGTTACAAAAAGAACTTTGGCTTCTGTCCTGTGTACATTCTCTTGCTCTCTCACTTACTTGCCCTGATAGAAGCCAGATGCCACATTGAAAGCTGCCCCATGGGAAGTTCCACATGGAAAACAAATGAGGAAGGCCTCTGGCCAAGAGCCAGCCAGGAACCAAATCCTGGCCCCACCCAAACTGAGTGCCTCGGAAGCAGATCCTCCCCCAATTCAGCCTTGAGACGATGCAGCCCCAGCCAGCACCTTGAGTTGCAGCCAGTGACAGACCCTGAATTGTGCCTAGATTCTCCTCCCCCAGAAACTAAAGGATAATTACAATTGGTTGTTTTAAACCATGAAGTTGGGGATAATTTGTTATGCAGCTATAGGTAACTAATACAATCCATAATTAGCTTTGTCTGTGGAATAAACTTGTGAATAATTAAAGAGATATCAATATTTGCAATTGATGGCTTATAATTAGTTTACAATTTTCAGGTGGTTTTGACTGAGGATCTATGCCCCATAGAAGCACAAAAGCAAACAGAACTCCACGAAATGGAAACAGACCCTAACTGGGCCACCCTACTTTTGTCAAAGGAAACTTATTGCCATCAATTTATTTTATACACAATAACTCATAAATCTATGCCTAGTTTCCAAAACAGTGTCTCTGGAGTCTCTTATCAATGAGTAGCCCCTTCTACAAAACTTTTGCCAAAACTTCTTCTAACTTGGTACATGTCACCAAAATGCCAACATCTTTCCAATAAAACAAGGCTAGCTGTTTAATCCCCTCTTGAAGATTCTACTAAAAAAAGTTAGTTCACAATCATGATATCTTAATTTTCCTTTGCTGTTAGAAAATTGAGAGTTAAGTTGGTATGGAAACAATGAAATTTTAAATCTTTGTATCTCTAAAGTGGAGTAAGTGGTAGATGATCTACACCCTGTCTAGAGCTCAAGACATATTTTTTAATTACCCAGTTGGTTTTACCAGGGGACAGGAAAGTATATTTTACTTTCTTTCCTTCTTTTAAAAATTAGATTATAGTTTGTTAGAAATATTTTTGAAACAAGTTATCTTTCCTCTTTAGTACCAGAGATAATTCTAATCTTTTTTGTTCCCTACTTATAAGGTAAAAGAACTCACTGAAACAGTATCTCCAGATCAAAAGTATAACTGAGGAATTCTTTTAAAAGACAGAACTTACAGTGCCCTTATGGGACTTGAATCTGCTGGCGTGCCAACGTTGGTCTCCCAGATTCTAGTTATCTGGGAATTGGACAGCACCCAGTGATGTACATGGGGATGCGAATAGCACAGAAATCAGAAATGAATTTAACTGACAGCATGCAGAGAGAGTCAACATCTGCTTTGGGGAGTATCAGACAACAACAACCACACAACACCACTCAATGCTGGAGAATTTCCAAGTAATTTCCACAATATTTAAAGTCCCTGGACTTTTCTGGACAGCACATGTTGAATGAAAGAACTGTTCCCTCATGTAGAGAATAGGGACTATCTAGTGATGGCCTTTTTAATAAGTGCTAATGAGGATCCAGCTGGAACCTAGATGCTGACAAAATGTGCCTTTCCCTTCAGGCTTTTCCAATAACACCCTTACCTCCTGCTGCCTGGCATCCCACTTCTGTCCTAGTTTCTTCAGTATATTTTGGTTTGGGGGTATCCTTGGAGACAGACTCAGATGACAGGTTCCAGTAACACAAGTGACCACAGTTCATTCCTCTTCATTGCTATGATCAAAAGTTAGACTTGTGAATTGAATTATTCTGTTAGCAACAGTTTGAGATCAAATTTTGCCCTTATTAATTTGGTAAACGAGAATTCCTGCATTTCAAAGTTGAAAATAGCTCTTTTAATCACTGAACGGCCAAGCCCATTTTATTTGTTTCTCAAGCCTTTAAGTTTGGAGCACAAAAAGGTTATCAAATATTAAAGAAGAATAAATTATATTGCCCCCAATGGACATATTCTTCCTTCTAAATTTATCACACATCCCTAGTTATAAAAAAAATCACTGCCATTTGAACAACCTAGTCATATTGACCTTCATGGTAGACAGTGCATCTGAGAAAGCAAGACCAAGTCATTGTGACATCCTAGCCATCTGGGAAAGCTGTACCCAACACAGTGCAATGCTCTATGGATTTTTTTCAAGGTTATATTAGTTTGCTAGGGCTGATAACAAAGTACCACAAACCCAGTGGCTTAGACAACAGAAACATATTGTTTCCTAGTTCTAGAGGCTAAACTTTAAAGATCAAGATTCAGCTGGGCCATGTTGCTTCTGAATATACTAGGGAAGGATCTCTCCCTGGCCTCTCTCCTATTTCCTGGTCATTTCTTGGCTTGTGGCAGCATCACTTCCAGTCTTCGCAGAGCATTCTCCCTGTGCACAAGTCTGTGTCCAAATTCCTCCTTTTTTAAGGACATCAGTCAAGGCATATCGAGTTAGGAGCCTACCCTGCTCCATTACAATCTCATCCTAATTTATTACATCTGTAATGACCCCATGTCCAGATAAGGTCACATTCCAAAGTACTGGGATTCAACATATAACTCTGAAGGATGACACAATCCAACCCATAACAAGGGCCAATAAACCAAGGTCAAAAATTACTGATTTTGCCAGCCAGTTATGAATGTCATCACTAAGCATTTTTGCGAATAAGCTATTCTGGAGAGACTAACAGACCACAGTGGCTACCTTGGAAGGGCAATACTGCCAGAAAGCAATCCTGGAAGAGGAGCCTGGCCTGTAGCCAAAGCAGAGGAGGGAGAGTAATCGACAGAGACTGATCTTGACACACCTCTTCAAACAACTCTGGCAAGCAAACCTGACTGGCCCCTGGAATGGATCGAATATTGACTAAGGCCTAGGGAAATGGGTCAGAAAAGAAGAACCAGTTGGGTTATAGGTTTTGAGAAGAAATCTTAGAACCACTTAGGTTCTCTGATGAGAAAACTGAAGCCAGAGGCCGAAGGGTACACAATTAATGGCAGACCAAGAACTACATCCCGGATCAGCTGATATTCTGTCTAGCATCCTTTGCTCCACACCACAAATATTAGAACTCCAAAATTAGTCCAAGACAACCAGTCTCAAAGAAAGTACCAACACATAACACAACTACTTATCCTTATGTGTCCAGAACTCCAGGAAGAGTGGACAGAAAGACATTCAGTAGTTACCCCATGGAGCCTCTCATGCCGATCCTGACGGCTGACTTGTAAGTTAGCGCTGCCCTCTAGAGGCCCCGCGCGGGAGGCTCAGTTCCAGCATCTGCCGGCCATCAGGAGGCCTCTTGGTTTGCCTCACTAACCAGCCTTTCCTGAGTATAGAACACCAGCCAGAGTTTCTTCCAGCAGCACATTCTGTGCATAATTAAATACACGCAATCCTAAGCAAGAAGACAGAGGCACGTTTTCTCAGCATGTGGGATAGTTAGCCCTCACTTCACAAAAATTTTGCTTAATTCATTTGAACTCATTTGGCCTTGTCTCCATAAAGTGACAGGAAACAAAATCCAACCCCTAAATCCAAAAGAAACAACCATTTTAATTATGCAGGAGGTCAAAATATTAAACTGAGAACACAAGGAACAGGCTACTATAGACCCATCTCAGAGAAAGGTAATAAACTAAAAGGTGGCTGAGCAAAATCCCCTTTAAATGTTGTTTCTCAGCTTCACCACCAGAAGTTCATAGAAAAGCACATATTAAAGCAATGTTTTATCTTGTGTTTTTCCCTAATCCTTTCCAGCATATGGCACAAGGATGATCAAACTGAGACTTAGGAATCCTAAATTGTAGAGCCACTTCTGCTAGAGATGTGTGATCTTGATCAACTCCTTTAACTTCCAGAGTCTCAAGCCCCTCAACTTTAAAACAATAGTCTGACTTAAATGACTTGAAAGATATTTGCAGATTTGATCCTCCAAAACCCTCTGAAATCAATTCTGCTGGGCACTGAGTCCCGAAGTCTAGCAAACTTCCTTGGTCTGAAACAGTCCTACTCACACACCATGGAGGGGTCTATATGATAAATGGGGTTTCCTTGGTAAGGAGTCAAAGAACTAGAGCAATCATAAATAATGCCCAACAATTGAACTAAACAGACACTTCACAAAAGAAGAGATACAAATGGCCAATAAATACATGAAAAAAATGTTCAACATTAGCAATCAGGGAGATGCAAATCAAAACTACACTGAGATTCCTTCTAACCCCAGTCAGAATGACAATCATCAAGAAGTCAAAAAACAACAAATGTCAGCAAGATGTGGGGAAATTGGAACTCTTCTACACTGTTTGTCAGATTGCAAATTAGTTCAGCTGCTATGGAGATCAGAGTGGAGAGTCCTCAGAAAGCTGGGAATGGATCCACCATATGATCCAGCTATACCACTGCTGGGTATCTTTCCAAAGGGGCCGAAATCAGAGAACTACAGTAATATATGCAAACCCATGTTCATAGCAGCACAATTCACAATAGCCAAATTATGGAACCAACCTAGGTGTCCATCAACAGATGAGTGGATTACAAAATTATGGGAAATACACACAATGGAATTCTACTCAGCAATAAAGAAGAACAAAATTATCTCGTTTTCAGGAAAATGGAAGGACCTGGAGAACATTTTGTTAAGTGAGATTAGCCAGTCACAGAAAGTGAAGGGTCATGTTTTCTCTAGTATGTGCAAGCTAGGAAGTAGTTGGGATACCAGAGGGACTCCAGATGATGGAGGAGAAACCTTAGTGGAGCCAGGGAGGTGGTCTAGGGGAAGGGGAGGGGGAAGACTAAGGGTCATTAATGGAAATACTACCATTGACATATGTGAATAGACCAACATCAGCCTCAGTACTCTGCATTGGGAAGGGGGGAGATGGGGAGGTGGGGGTGGGTGCATGTATGTCAGTGCTGTGTGCATGTATGTCACTGTCAACATGATTTACATTATCATGGGGGACTATAGTGCACCAATAAAAGCATATAAAAATGAAAAATAAATAATGCCCAAATAATTATTTCAATGTCAAAAAACATTTACTTTGTTTTTAAAACTTACACCATCTAGAAGACTAATTTCCCCCCAATAATTTTCAAATACTATCAAAAACTTGCGGTTTTTGCCTTATACTTTATGACCTCACAACTAAGCAGTTGGGCAGCAATATTTCAATGCCGCAAACTTGCCATGTTTGCAGTGAGCAGCTGTGACCACTAATGAGAACGAGAAGCTTTTTCTGGTCAAACTCATATTTTACCCCCAAATTTGAATACATTAGACAGAATCTTTATTTCCACTCAACTATGTCCAAACTGTTTCTAAATTATTAAATTGGTGGTGCTTCCCACCATTGCATCTGCAAACTACAAAACAGTAGGCAGTAAATCTATTGTGCAGTTCATCTTTGGGATTATTTCTGGACAAATGAAGACACTCAGGGATAACTACATGTGTTACGAACAGGCAGCCAATTAATTTCTCCGCTAGCTCTGACAGGGTAATTTGCTGTGCAGCTTTTACCTATTACAGAAAAGAAAAATGTGTAAGCATTTTTGTTGATGTGGTCAACTTTAGTCTTAAAGTGTTTTGCTCCTAGAATACTTATAGTCTCATATTTCTGTGGAAAAATATATGCCAAACAACTAAAACCCTTGGGAGACTTCTCTGCATAACCTAAAAGTGTCATTAACATGACAGTTCATTTTCCTGCTTGTCAAACTCTATACGGTTCACTGGTAGAAATTCAAAGATTTCAATGGTCGTTCATAGGAAAGATTGAAGGAACTGAAGGATGAGGCCCGAGTTACAAGTCAGGGGTGATCTGGAGTCCAAATTGTACAGGAAGAGGACATGGAAACCTTGTGCTCAATAAAAACTTAATCCCAAATCCCAAGGATCAAAATGGTGGAAGGAAGCCAACAGCAGAAGTCAGCAGAGTGCATTCCGTACTTTTAGTGTGGTAGGAGAAAGCATCATGGGTCCACTGAAAGCCATTTCCTGTAAAGTCAGATGTTAGACAGTGATTGAAGGTATGGGGACTGGAAGTCAGCATCTGTTATAGTGAGAGGAGCAGGGAGCTTATGATAGCGAGGTAGGAGTCAAGGTCTTCTGAGTAGGTAACTAGGCACAGGCAAGACACAGAGAAGAAGCCTAAGAACTTAAAGCTGTATCTCAGTAAACCAAGAGCCTTCTTCATGACCAGCAAGGTTCTGGATTAGACACCTCTAACATTTTTCCCCTCCCCCACTTCAGTGGTGGGCATGGAGCTCTTGGTGATGCCTGGCTTGGCTCCCGCTGCCTCAGGAATGCCGTAGATCTGATACTAGAAGGTAGACCTCCTGACAAGATAGTGCTGGGGCAGCAGGAACTGGCACTGCTTGTAAATAACCTATTAATAATGCCTTCCTTTCTTCCTAACTTGTGGGTTGCTTTTCCCTCAATCAAGTTCATCTGATGAGGGAGAGGGAGGAAATTAAGTGTGGAAGGACAAAGCAAAGTAGAAATGGAACTCATTGTTCTGAATCATTGAATAGCACTAATAAGATTCCTAGACTGTTTAAGTGTTTTAAAAATTAAGGAAAAGAAACACAAACCCACCACTAACCCACCACTAACACCACACTCAAGAAGGAAAGCCAAAAGCTTTTCCTCTACGATCAAAAACAAGACAAGGATGCCCACTCTTGCCATTTCTACTCAATTTAGTGCTGGAGGTGTTAGCCAGAGCAAATAGACAAAAGAAAAATCATTCAAGTGGGAAAGGATGAAGTTAAAATATCCCTGTTTGCAAACTACATGGTCTTATATAAAGAAAACCCTAAAAATTCCACCAAAAAAACCTGATCAAACTAATAAATCAATTCAGTGAAATTTCAGGATGCAAAAACAAATTACAAAAACCAGTATTTTTTCACTGAGCGTGGTGGTGTACATCTATAGTACTAGAATTTGGGAGGCTGAAACAGGATCACAGTTCAAGGCCAGCCTCAGCAACTTAGTAAGACCTTCAGCAACTTAGCAAGAACTTGTATCAAAATAAAAAGGGGTGGGAGTGTAGCTCTGTGGTAGAGTGCCCCCGAGTTCAATCCCCAGTACCACAAAAACAATAAAATAAAATCAGTACCCTTTCAATATACTAACAAACTATCTGAAAAGGAATTTTTTAAATCCTATTTATAATAGCTACCAAAAACATGAAATAGTCATAAATTTAACCAGGAAGGTAAAAGACATAGACTATAAAACATTGATAAGATATAGACACAAATAATGTATGTTAATTGGCTTGATTTAGCTATTCCACAATGTATACATACTTCAAAACATCATGTTGTACATGAAAAATATATACAATTTTTATTTTTCAATTTTAAAAAATTAACAATGCTTTGGGGAACTCGGGTCCTAACTTTGCATTTTATCTATACCGTTGACATCTACAAACAAAAATAAATAAATAGTGGACAAATTTAGACCTGATATACTTATAGTGCCCTCTAAGAGGAAAACTGTCAAATCCTGGAATGAAATGGTATAAAGTCAGCATAAGAAGCTCAAGAACAACTTAGCAAGACCCTGTCTCAAAATAGAAAATAAAAAGGGTCTGGGGTACAGCTCAGTGGTAGAGTGCTTGTCTGTCATGCATGAGGCCCTGAATTCAATCCCCAATAGTGCGGGTGAAGGTGAAGAAGGTGAAGGAGGAAGAGGGGGAGAAGGCGGCAGCAGTGGCACCCAGGAAGCCCGGGCTTACGGGTCAGAGATGGTACATTGCCAGACACCCCCTTAGAACATGTCTAGAGCCTGAGAGGCACCTTCTGAAAAACCCTTGTCTAGATGAATTTTTCACACATAGCAGTCATAAAAATTTGCTCCTAGAACTAGCTAATATTTTTCTAATTCTTAAACATAATGCCAAGACTTAAGGAAAAAAATAGATGCCAGTAACATATGTTGGAATGGACCCAGTATTTCAGGTCAGTAGGATCCCAGATGGGTCCTCACAGGAATCCTAACATAAATGGCCAGATAAAGGAAACTTTGGTTTCCAGATTAAACACCAGTTTGGGAAGCCAAAATGACTCTATCCCAGACAAGATATGACAGGACTCTATAGGCAGAGGGTGGGAAAATGTCTGTTTCTCTTTCCCCTGCCAGGTCTGACTGTGTCAGGGCACCCAGTGCACATCCTCGGTAATCTGGTACCTCGGAGGAGTCTCTACTGTGCTCCAACTACTTGACCCCGACAAGGCTTAAGCAATTGCTATGCAAAACGTACATCAGCAAGCACCAGTTAAAAGTTCTTGGCAAAGTGAGACAATACTGACCCTCTCCCCTGGATGGCTGTAACTTGTGTGCTCTGCAATGTTAGCAAACAACAGCATGTTAGCAACAGTGATACCTTGAAGGCAAAAATTAGGTAAAGCCTTATATCGGAGTTGTTGTTTTAAGGGAATATCTTCCCCTGAGAAGCCTAGATGCCTCGTTCATAGAAAAAAGTGGCAATACCAAAGGGGTATTTTCTATCTAGGCTGTATATTACCAAACTCCTGAGAAGCAAATTCTGTGAATTCTTTTGATCTCCACTCTCTGAAACAGAGGACACCTAGAAGGCAGGCCCGGCCACAAATGAAAGCCACATAAATAAAAGTCAGGTGTGGGTAGAATTCTCACAATTTTCAGTACATGCTGGGTAAGGACTTTCTCTAACCCTGCGGCCAGGACCTAGTCTACATTCCCTTCTAAAGAATACCGTGGCACTGTCTACTTAACATTTCTGTTCAGGCTATGGGGAGTTTTTTCTTTTTTCCTGCCTGCAATTGCAATGAGGATAATTTTAATTTATTCACTGATTCAGAGGTTATAATCTGCCTCCTTGAACTTCACTCCATTCCTGCCAGATTTGTTGGTGATGGAAAAATGTTTAATAGGCCCACAGAAATTTGCTAGAAGAACCAGGCCTATAATCCCAGGCATGTGCCACCACACTTGGCAGGATGAAACAGGAGGATTGCAGATTCAAGACCATCCTCAGCAACTTAGTGAGACCCTCTGCAATTAGGGAGACCCTGTTTCAAAATAAAATAAAACAGGGCTGGGGATGTAGCTTGGAGGTAGAATGCCCCTGGGTTCAATCCTCAGTAACAAAATAAAAAGAGAGAGAAAATTGCTAGAAGAGATGAAATGTCAGTAGTTACTATTTAAAATAAAGTTCTAGCTAGGCATGGTGGCACACGCTTGTAATCCAGTACTTGGAAGGCTGAGACAGGAGAATCGCAGGTTCGTGGCCAGCCTCAGCTACTTAGTGAGGCCCTCTGCAACTTAGTAAGATCCTGTTTCAAAATAAAGAATAAAAAATAGGGCTGGGAGTGTAGCTCAGAGGTAGAAGCCCCTGGGTTCAATCCCCAGTACCGCAAAAATAAAATAAAATAAAATAAAGTTCTTCCTATTATCAAAGCACTTGATAGTTGAATACAATCAGCCCTCCACAGATTAATATAGAATGGAGATGATTCCTCTAAAATAGTGCTTCTCTTACTAGAGTGTTTCAGACTCACCTGAAGGACTTGCTAAGACATAGACATCTGGATCCCGCCCCCAGAGTTCTGATTCTGCAAGTCTGGAGTGGAGAAAAGGACTATATTCAAGATCTACCATTTTATAATAACCTACTAGATTCCTCAGTTTGTACAGACCAATTCAAAAGAGTTCAAGTCTAGATAATAGATTATGTGTGATAATTAGCATCAATTTTGTATGCAAGTTATGGTTATGGTATAAGGACTATTCTAAATTTTAAATGTAATAGATAAATTTAACAAGGTTTCTCTCCTGTGTATTGTATATGTATAATAGCATTGCATAAATAAGTATGCTGTGGACTCACTTGATGAGCTAGCACCCCATATTTCAGGTGTGCAGAACCAAAACCTGGCACTCAAAAAGTTAGGACAATCCAGTGATGCCTTAAGGTATCCTGTGCTTATAATCTGCAGCTCTATTGTGGATTTCGTCTCACACCAAGAACCAAGTCTAAAGGAAAGATGCTCACAAAAAGTTGAATAAGGAAAAGTCCTAGCTTAAGGAAGTTGATATTTGCCCTCAAATTGGGTAGGATGTCCAATACTTTCCAGACACAGAAGAAATGAAATAAAACCCCAGGGACTTCAAGATAAGCAGACACGGCACTTTGAGAGGCACTTTGGGAGCCTCCCTGGGACTACAGCACAGTCATTGTCTCAGGATAAGGGAATGTGAAGACAGTCCAGTCCAACACTGCTTTTCCTTGAAAGGTTGAGATGAAAATTGTATTGAGGCCTTGCTTATTTTTATGACATTAATAATTTTTGTGGCATTGTTATTTCTTAGTGATTTTTCCTTTCTTTGGGTTGCCATTGGTCCTTGTATTATCTGCTAGAAAATAATTCCAGTCCTTTTCAGCTGACTACAGGGCACATGTTTCAGGAGGGAAGAACAGAGTGCCCAAAAGGTCATGATGATCTCACATAAATAAAGGTAACTGAAAGGAATTTGATATAACTTGAGTACAAAAGAATGAGGTCTTATAAGTAGAGCAACCAAACCAGGACACTTGGAAACAGAATGAAGTTTCTATTAACAAATATATTGAAACAATAGTTTAGTCGCTCTGATTGTGGGCCACATTAAGGAGGCTGAGCTTTATTTTAAAGATATAGGAGAATTCATGAGAGAATTATAAACAAAACATGATGTGATCACATTTTTATTTTAGAAAGATAATTCTGGCATCTGAAAAGAGAATAAGTTGGAGGTGCCATCCTGGAAGAACAGAGAGCAGTTAGAAAAAACGTTTCAGTCATTCAACAAAAGACAATGATTATCTGAAAAAGAAAAGTATCTAAAGAAGTAGAGAGTAACCGATGAATTCAAGGAAGTAGCAGAGGCTGACTTAGAGTCTACCTGGGAGCTACAGAAATTGGTAATTGGGCTGGGAAGAGAGCTAGCATAAAGATGCTTTCAACTTATTTTGCTTTCAAAATCTGGCAGCCTTTTCATAATATCTTTGATTAAAGAGACTTGAATCAAGTTGTAATTTAAATAAGTTAAAATCAGTCATGCTACTATTGAAAATAAAAATCATAGTATTATTAACTTATGAACCCTTTTATAAATTCAATTGATATCAAAACTAAAATATATATTATATAAATTGAGATAAATAAACATCCCAATTTTCTAATATCTGTTTTTATTTCATGTAAGTTCATCCTGGTCAGTCTTGATTATAAATCAGTTATTATTTATCCCAGGTTATAGAAAGATTTATATACAATAACAAAATCATGATTCATAAAAGAAAATTGATATGTTCAATGTCATCTAAATTAAGAACTACTTTTTAATTTTTTATTTTTGAACATTTATTAGTGCATTATAGTTTCACATCATAATGTAGTGGTGAGCTTTCCCCCAGCTCCCTCGAATATCTACTTTAAAAGCACTTTGTTAGCCGGGCGTGGTGGCGCACGCTTGTAATCCCAGTACTTTGGGAGGCGGAGACCGGAGGATCCGGGTTCGTGGCCAGCCTCAGCTATCTCGCTCTCTCTCCCTCTCTCTATCTATCTCTCTCTCTCTCTCTCTACTTAGTGAGGCCCTCCGCAACTTTGTGAGACCCGGTTTCAAAATAAAGTATAAAAAAATAGGGCCGGGGGCGTAGCACGGAGGTAGAACGCCCCTGGGTTCAATCCCCGGTACCGCAAAAAAAAAAAAAAGCACTTTGTTAAACAAATGACAAGACAAACCACAAACTGACAGAAATGTTTTCATATCACATATCTGATTAAAAACTAGTGTTCCAAGTATATATTTTTAAGAATTCGCAAAGTACAATAAGAAAACAATCCAATAAAAGAACAAAAATATGAGCAAGTACTTCATCAAAAGTGACATATGGATAAAAAAATAAGGACCCAAAAAGATGTACAACATCATTATTTATAAGGAAAATGCAAATTAAAACCATAAATTAAAATAACTACATACTTATTAAATGCCTAGAATTAAAAATAAAAGACAGCCAGGTGTGGTGGCACACACCTGTAATCCTAGTGCTTGAGAGGCTGAGACAGGAGGATGCCAGGTTCAAGGACAGCTCAGCAAGTAGCAGGACTCTCAGCAACCTAGCAAGACCCTGTTTCAAAACAAATAAAATAGGACTAGGGGGTGTAGCTCAGAGGTAGAATGCCCCTGGGTTTAATCCCCAGTACCATAAAATATAAAATAGACAAATAAAAATAAACAGAGAAGACCATATCAAGTGTTGACAAGGATGTGTAACAACTTTAACTTGCATACACTATTGGCAGGAATGTAAATTGGTACAACTACTTTGGAAAACAGTTTGGCAGTTTCTTATGAGCCTGCCATACAATCCACTATTCCATTCATAGGTTTTTACCAAAGA
This sequence comes from Glis glis, assembly GCA_004027185.1. Classification (NCBI taxonomy): domain Eukaryota; kingdom Metazoa; phylum Chordata; class Mammalia; order Rodentia; family Gliridae; genus Glis; species Glis glis. Next base: position 40,862 of record PVJS01009205.1, read on the forward strand.
GAAATGAAAGCTCTTTTCCATAAAAGGTTGTATACACGTACTTCCATAGTAGCTTTATTTCTAGTAACTGCAAACTGGGAATAACACAAATGAATGTAAAAAAAATGCAGTATCTATTCAAGGGAACTATACAACAATAGCAAAAGCAATGAACTATTGATGCAAGCAACAAGGAACACTCTCCAAGAAGCCAGACCCAAAATAGAAAGGTCATGTACTGTATGATTCCATTTATTCACAATTCTAGCAAGTACAAAATAGTCTATAGTGGCAAAAAGCAGATCAGTGGTTGCCTGAGAATAGGAGATGAGATAAGAATGGGGGTTACATTTGGGAGTGATAAATATGTCCATTATCCTGACTATGGTGAAAGTTTCACAGATTATATATATATGTCAAACCTTATCAACATGCACACTTTAAACATGCAGTTTTTGTATGTAAATAAAGCCATTAAAAATAAAAATATAGAAAAAAATCAATAACCCACAGTGCTGAGACTTTCTAATGAGGTGGCAAGAAAAATCAGAGCCTTTTATGAAGTCATCATCTACTTTGGAGCTGGTTATTTAAATTTATTTACCCTCAAATTTGAACAGAAAGTGCAAGGCTTTACCACATCCAGGAAGGTCTGCTGCCAAGTTAAAATTGGTTTTCATGCCGGGCGTGGTGGCGCACGCTTGTAATCCCAGTACTTTGGGAGGCAGAGACCAGAGGATCCGGGTTCGCAGCCAGCCTCAGTGTATGTGTGTGCGCTCTCTCTCTCTCTCTCTTTCTCTCCCCCCCCCCGAGTGAGGCCCTCTGCAACTTCATGAGACCCGGTTTCCAATAGAAACAAACGAAGAAGACCATATCTGGACTTTAAATGAAAAAAATTGAAATATGAGAAAAGGTGTCAACATCCATTTCAAAGATCAAGAGCAATTCCACTCAACTCATTCAACACCTACAAAGTATCAAGCACTGTGCTGAGTGCGGGGAATACACACTGGAATGAGCAACATGAACAAAGGTGTTGTTGTGAAGCAGACAACCTCTGTAAGACACGCATACACCAGGCCAGTTCTAATAGTAAGATCATTTCTAATGGTGTCAAAAGAAGTCTAAGAGCAGAAATCTATTGCAAAAACTTTGAGCTCCCTGGGTTCCACTTCTTTCAAGGTACTATTTGGTTTTGGCAATATTATGCATAAGGTAAATATTTATTAAAGAATGAATCCATTAATTTTCATTCAATGTCTTTTCTCATAGTGACTCCTTGGGCTAAATTAGCAGTTTTTGCCAAAGACAACCATTAGTTCCTGCTTGGCCAAAGCCAGTAAATTTAGTAGGTCTATCTACAAATACAGTAAGAGCTGCTGCAGTCACCTGTGTGTTTTATCCTACTAAGAATTACATTATAGATTTCAGGGCAAGGGACAATTCAAGTAAGGACAATTACACATTGGAAACATGGAAAATGAATATCAAATGCACAAAATAAAATCAAATAGTGTTGTTTAAGCCAGGCATGGTGGTGCACGCTTGTAATCCCAGTACTTGAAGGCTGAGACAGGAGGATCACAGGTTCGCGGCCAGCCTCAGCAATTTATGAGGCCTTCCGCAGCCTAGTGAGACCCTGTTTCAAAATAAAGAATAAAATAGGGCTCAGGATGTAGCTTGGAGGTAGAACGCCCCTGGGTTCAATCCCCAGTACCACAAAAACAACAACAAAAATAGTGTTGTTTAATGCACAGGGTGGGAGAATGGAAAGCCCAATTCAAAGATCCTGGGCTTTCATCTCTAGACGAGTGAGCCAAATCTTTAACAGCTGAGGATGGTAAGGTGCAGGTGCTGCCCCTTGGCAAGCAGTTCCTTCAACCCTAGGTATACCACTTCTCATTCATTAACTGCAGGCCAGGAAAGAAGCTTAGGTCACAGGTGTGCAATGCACATGTTATTAATTTATCCTCATGATCCTCAAAATTTGTCCAATAAGAATTTCATGATTATATCAAATTTCTCAACTCTAAAATTTCAAAAATTATAGCTCATGTTCTAGTCTTATTTTCAATTAAACCAGATAGAGGTACTATTGTTGAAGGCAACAAATGTGAAGCTTACAATCAGCCAATATGCAATAATATCTGTTCTTAATGTAACCTATATAAGTTCTAAGGTACAAGTTTGATATTCACCCAAGTCTCACTCTTAGTGATGGGGAACTATGTGACTCTAAAGAAGACCTGGGAACCAGTACCATTCTCCTATACAGTCTCATCTATTTTGCTTAATTTAAGGACACAAGTAGGGCGCTTCATTTCTTCTGTGAATCTTATTAGTATCTCTAGAAGACTAGTCACATAAAAATGTAGCAAATAAAAAAATATGCATAACCGGTAGCCTAGCCAAGCCCATCAAGATGCACAAACACCCGCCGTGCTCTGACTGTGCAGGGAAGTGAGAGCACAGCATGGAGGAGGCACTCTGACACGGTCTGCAGCCATCTCAAACGTTCGCAGCAAATGCCAGGTGTAAGTACTGACAAACACGTGTTCAGCAGTGAGACAGCGTGCACCGGCACTCTCAATGTGCCTTTACGCCCTTCAACACAATTGTATTTCACTCCATTGTTTTAAAAAAATAATTCTTAAAACTTAAACTGCAGGTTTCATATAAATTTATATGACTTCTATTTCTCTGGATAATGCAATTTTTTCTCATGGTAGTTTAATCCCCATGTTAAGTCAGGACACATTTATAGTTTAAGAAAATTAGGGGGAATTAAAGTTCAGTCTAGGGTTAGATGTGGTAGTGGAAAAATATTTGGCTGGTATATTTCATGGAATGTTTTGCAATCACTTTTAAAATCTCTGGAAAGCTAATGCTGAAAAGCTTTATAGAAATTAAGGAGTTATTGGCAAAGCCTGTTGACTGAGACAGCTTAGTGGAAATACACCAATCCTAAAAAATAGCCACAACTTGGGTTCTTTCTCCAACAATCTCCTGCCATCTAGTGGCTATATTGCAGTTTAGCCATGAATTGCTTTACTTAAAAACAATCACCAGTATTCATTGAATAATATAATAATATCTTTTGAGTAAGAAGAGCAGGAGCTTATACAAGTATGCACACAAGAAAATAAACCATATCTGGTGAATACTTCAAAAGAACCATGGTGGGGTCCTTTCTTACCAAGGTTTTCCAAAAATTAATCATTTTTGTACTTGACTAATCAAAAACCAATTGCCCTCAAATCCAAGTTAAGTCAAATTAAAAGAGAACTGCTACTTTTCATTCTCTTTGCACCTTATTTCTATGACTATTCAATCATTTAACTTCAGCATACTATAATTTTAAAACGTGTATCAAAAATCAATTAATAGTTAGCTATTAAGCACCTCTAATGATAGAAGCAAAGGAAAATACAAAAAAGTAATAGAAGCTCAGCTCTTAGACTTCACAATGCAGCTATGAATAGGAAAAAATATAACCCAAACACAATAATTAGCAACCATGCTAATTTACATGGTCCAAAGGAAAGAGATCACGAGGACTGGAGTAGCCAGAGAATGTGCGGTAGTAGCACTTGAGGTGCATTTTAAGTATTAGTAGGAGACAAACGATCAAATCCCTGGGCCTGGAGACATTAGAGATGCTTTTTCTTATAGATTGGGGAGTGTGAATGAAATAGTCTCACGAGATCCTATAATATTGGTTAGATTCACCTGGGGTGAATCAGTATCAATTCACTATCGCCTGAGCAAGAGCTACAACACCATGAAGATCTTTATGGAAAAGTTCAATTACATTGCTACTACCCCTGAAGTTCTTAGAACCTTCCTTATTTGCTCTTGGTTGAGCAACTACTGGCTAATTGTCTACAGAAACAAATTCTTGTAAATTGGACCCTAAGAATACTCTCTCATAAGACTGCCTACTAACCAGACTGTCTACTAATCAGAAAAGCTTCTGATTGCCAGACTCTTAAAATGCCTGGGAAGAGAAACAGAAATTTCTAGAGCCAGGTGCATTAGTGAGTTCCCCACTCATCCCCCCAGGTATTCCCTCTTGCCAAAGGGTAGGGCTAAGCAGCCCTTTAGAGACTCAGGCTGCTCCTTGGAGAGCCAGTGTGGAGTCCTCAGTTTAATCAGGACCCACCACTACTCTCCTTCCAGAACAGCTTTTTGTTACTTTAAAGTTTAAACTATTGCTCATCTCTAACATAAATTTTACTGTGCTTTATACTTCAAAGCAATTCTTGGTTGTAGAGTTATGTTTTTCTGTTTTCATCTGCCAATTCTTTTTTACTTTGGGGCCCCACTTGCTTGTAGGACCTAAATAATAATTTAAATTACCATTTGTTATACAGCATGCACTCTTTTATGCTCTTTTATCTAATCTCAATAAAAGCTCTATAAAGTAAGAATTGTTATCTCACTTTTACAGACAAGAAAATTGATATTCAGAGAATCTACTCAAATTTCCAACATTACACAGAAAGTACCAAGATAGTGATTTGATTTTAGCTCTTCCTAAATTCAAATGCTGGGTGTTTGTGTGTGTGTATGTGTTTTGTTGTTGTTGTTGTTGTTGTTTTTATTGAACTCTACACTGCTTTCTACTAAGAAATATATTAAAGAAATATTTGCTCTTCTTTTGCCCTTCTTTTACTGAAGCTGTAGTTCTAGATACATTTCCTAACAACTCAGAAACTTTGATTTAATCAAATGAATTAGGTATGGAAAAAGACCTTTTAGGTCAGGGAGTACAACATCCTGTCAAGAATAGGATATTTCCCTATAAAGCATTTATTGTTCCAAACATATTTATAATAAATATCACATTTTCCTATTGTACATCCCATGAAGCCATCCCACCAATGTTCAAGACGCCATGTAAATGCTATCATATATTTTCCATCTCCCCCTTCAGCCTCTCACAGCTATAGTTTCCCACCTTCCTGCTTTTCTACTTAACAAATGGAAACATTCTCCCATTTCCATTCATCGGAACCTTTTCTTCAGTGGCTAGGCTTTTACTCAAGTAGAGAGACAAGATTAACCAGAGACTTTTTACCACCAGGGAGAGACTTTAGGGAAAAAAAAGTGACCTGAACCCAACTCTGACGAAGAGGCTGGGCCCCCTCTTAGTGGTCACATTTCTGACAAACACTTGCTCCTAAAGCTCTTATGGAAAGCGGGGTAGGAAAAGGTCCCAGATGAATCCCTCAGTCCTCATAAAACAGTTCTGGTTGGACTTTTAGAATAGCATACATCAGTGAAGAGTTCCTAGGGAGAGTAAAGTTCTAGTTCACTTTGGTAGTCTCCCAAACATGAAAAAAAAAAAACTATTTCACTGGGCCACAACCACTTGAGTTACACTGAGAACCAACTTGCACTTGATCCCAACCAAACTCTACCAGGCTGTGTGGCCTAGAAGCTCAAGGCTATTCTGGAAACAAAACCAAAGTTGGAGTCTACCATTGGCCTCTCCTAATTAATCAAGAGATTGACAAAAAGGTATTAAATATTTGGAAGACTTTATTAAAACTTGCAGTAATGTTCAACACACACTTCAGTTTAACTCATTAACAAGTTTAACTCATTAAACTTCAAAGAGCTGGGCGCACACCCGGGTGCATCCTTTGTAGGAATGCAGTAGTCACTCAAAGACGGGGTCATTAAGGCATTTTAGAGCCATTGCATAGCATTGGGAGAAATAATATCTCCTGTTAAATTTGCAGCTGACTTATCCAAATCTGTCCTCCCAACCTAAGGAAGGACAGGCATACTTTTTCTTTTCTCAGTCTAAGATCATTTTCTTCTTTCTGTCCTGGATAGGTTTTCCTCTTTCAGAATGGGCCCTACAGTCTGCATACAAAGTAGAAGGGAACTCTGTACCATCCCTGCTACTTTTCTGAAATTCTAAAATAATAGTCATGATAGCCCTCTAAATATTATGATTTTTAACCCTAAGATTCTTCACCAAAGGAAATCTCCACCTGGACACGCTGCTCACTGATCCCTGCTCCCTGCATGGAGTTGCCAAAGACCCTCTTGAAGCCAGGCACAGCATCGGACAGAGCCCCTCTGGAGTGGTTTGACCTCCTAGGTTCGAGCCACCCTTGCATCAGCCTTGCTTGCAGTAGGTTGCACTGTTGGTTCATCTCGTACCTATGGAACCCTAAAATCCCCGTCTTCCTTGTATGAACTGAGTTCAAGCCAGCTGTCCTCTTTACCTTCCTAACCAATCAGTACTCACACAGCTTATTTTTGAAGCCAAGCATAGAACTTTACTGGTAACGTTTATCTTGTAAACTTCTCCTCACTGTCAGTGCTGAGACAGAATAGAAGAAGAACAAGAATCAGAAATTCTGGGAGCAAATTCTAGTTCTCCAACAAACTGCATAACTTCAAGCACGTCACTCTACTATACGGGGCCTCATTTCTTTGTAGAATAAATGTGCTGCCATTGGACAGTCTCTAAGATTCCTTCCAACCCTAATATCCTGTCATCTCTCCTCATGTTGCTATCATGCTAGGATTCAGTATATTGTACCAGGTTTTGTCTTTATTTTATTGGTGAAGAAAATTATTCATGGAGGTCAATTAATTTGACCAATGTCATATAGTTACAAGATTCTAGCAAACACCATCAGGATCTAAAGCCTGTATTTCTTCCCTTACTCCAAACGGCTTCCCCTTATCTTTGTTCAGTTCCTTTACATTATTGCTCTCTCCTTCTCTGCTTCTGCACACAAACCTACCAAGAACCCTCTGAGCCAGGAAAAACACTTTCTGCTACCAGGCAGCCCCCACTAACTAATCCACCTCTTTGCTACACAACTTCTCAAAGGAGCCATTTGCAATTCATTGTTTACTGGTTTCTTCAAACCATGAAAATCAGGCTTGTTTTCCTATAAGCTACTGAAACAGTTTCTCAACCAGAAAACCCAGGGGCCTTGTCTCAGTCATCATCATCACTGGCCCCCCGGACACAGCATCTCTCAGTCCTTTTCCTTCTCCCCAAAGTTTTGGTCAAACTCTTCTCTTTCTCTTTCTCTCTGTGTGTGTGTGTGTGTGTGTGTGTGTGTGTGTATGTGTGTGTGTGTTGGGGGGGAGGGGTACTTAGAATTGAACCCAGGGGCATTCTACCTCCGAGTTACACCCCAGCTCTGTTTTATTATTTATTTTGAAACAGGATCTCACTAAGTTGCTGAGGCTGACTTCGAACCTGCGATCCTCCTGTTTCAGCCTCCCAAGTACTGGGAATACAGGTATATACCACCACCCCCAGCTAACTCTTCTCTTTTTTGAAAAGCTTCAGCTGTCATCTCTAAACAAATGGCTCCCATGTCTACCTAACTACGTCTAACCTTCAGACTAAGTGACAGCATCGTTCATTGTGACGCTGCTTTGGACGGACCCTCCTTGTATTCTCCCCTTCCTGCTATGCCAAGCCTCAGCTCAGCTGGTGGAGACTCCTCCCTCAGGGAATTCTGCTTCGTGGAAACCTGCCCAGATTCTTGCCTCATTTGCCAGTTTGTCCTGATCAGTAGGAATTCTTTTCAACTAGTTGGAGGCAGGCCTGTGGAAGCCCTCCTCCAAAACACTATTCATAATGAAAGACTATAAAGCAGGTAAAAGTCCACAGCGATGTTTAGCGGGAAGTCAGAGTGCCAACAGGCATTTTGCCAATCTCTCATAAAAGTACAAAAATGTTCTCTTTTCAGCTAGAAGAAGAACAAGTGATAAAGCTTAAGAGGAGGTCTTGTTACCTAGATGTGTAAATAAATATGGTTTGTTTTAGGGCCGAGAACATTTTTTAAAATCCTTGTCCATTTACATGTCATGGAAAAAGTCAAAACAATCCATATGGCAACTTTTAGTACAAACAAGAATGTGTCGTACACATTGCTGAAATGAAACAGAAATGTGCCAAGAATAAAGCGAGAGAACAGCTAAACTGAGGACTCGATGCACAGAAAGAAAGGTGAAACCCCTCTTCATTCAAAGACGTTTGTAACATAAAAAAGACATGTTTGTGAACATTAACTAAATGTCTTTCAATGTTTTGTGAAGCAAATAGGAACTTTATTTGTCTTAAGGATTTAGTGATGATGAGGAACTGAAGATCAAAGATTAGAAATCCAGAAACCCACTGCCATCACTTCCTCCATCCCCCCAAAATTAGTATTCAATAAAAAATTAAGCCAGGTGCAGTGGCACACACCTGTAATCTCATTACTTCAGAGGCTGAGACAGGAGAATCACAGGTCCAGAAACTGCACTAGGTTGGATGTTATTTGATTAGTTTAAAAGGTTAGCCTTAGAAATTTAGTGAGACCCTCAGCAACTTAGTGAGACCCTCAGCAACTTAGTGAGACCCTGTTTCAAAATAAAAAATAAAAAGGGCTGGGGGGTGTCTTGGAGGTAGAATTACCCTGGATTCAATCATCAGTACCAATAAATAAATAAATTTTTAAAATTAAAAACTAAACTTAGAATTTTTTAAAACACACCATTTATTTTTATAGTATAATAAAGCTAAAATTTAAATATTTTTGATTTGTCTATAAATTCTTATAAAAATTTTAGACTATTTTCAGAGGTTCCTTCCATTTACATAGTCTAGAATGTCCACGCCTGTGTGAAAACAGAGTTATTTTAAAATCAGGGCCACATTTTGTAATGTAATAGAGTTAGGTCATGTATGGATTATTAAGAACGGTTTTATTTTATCTCTCTTCTTGAATTCATTTTTTCTATGAAAGCATGTCCATGTTAAGATTCCAACTTTAGTGAAGAATTCCCTGTGTCAACCTGCTGCATTGGAAACCTTACCACCCAAAGTGGGCCCCGTGTTTCAGTCATGGTAGTACATTCTGGGAAGTCAAACTGAGGGGAGGATGTTAAGTACTGTCTATGAAAATATTTTTAAACTAATCAAATACCATCAAACCTAGTGAAAATTACAAAATATGACTCTCACCATCATGGGGAGAGAAAAAATATGAAAGGTGGTAAATTCAGGTTAAGAATGTGAGAAAGCTGAATATCATGCATGGGAAGTGGGGAGTGGGAAGGGATCCATGGGGAAGCTCACCAAGTGCTGCGTGCATGTATGTCCTACCACTCTGAACTACATTATGATGTGAGACTATAATGCACCAATAAAAGTATATATAAAAAAAGAATGTGAGAAAGAATTTGTAATGTATTCAGGCAAAAAAAAAAAATAGGAAAGAGAACAGAACAGATGGGAACATTCAGATAGTACACGTTGTCCTTAATGTCCATTTTTCCCTTTTTCCAAAGTCATCAATTTTTAGCTACACACATGGCCACCTAGAATAAACACCACATTTCCAAGAAGTCACATGTGGTTATGTGACCTTTATGTGGCTATGTGACCTTTTCAGCACCACCCAATGGGATCGAAGCAGAAGTTCCTGTGACAGCTTTTGGAAATCTTCCTTAAGAAACAAATTGGTAGCCAGGTGTGGTGGCACATGTGCAATCCCAGTACTTGGGAAGCTGTAACAGAAGGATTGTAGGTTCAAGACCAGCCTCAGCAACTCAGCAGAGACCCCATTTAAAAAGAAAAACAGCCGGGCGTGATGGCACATGCCTGTAATCATATTACTTGGGAGGCTGAGACAGGAGGATCACAGGTTAGAGCCTCAGCAAGTAGTGACACTCTCATTAACCTAGTGAGACCCTGTTTCAAAATAAAAATAGGGCTGGGGGTGTATCTCAGAGGTAGAATGCCCCCAGTTTCAATTCCCAGTACCACAAAAATTAATTAATTAATTAAAAAGGGCTGGGGTGTAGCTCAGAAGTAGAATGCTCCTGGGTTCAATCTCCAGCAGCATACAAAAAAAGAAAGAGAAGCCGGGCATGGTGGCGCACGCTTGTAATCCCAGTACTTTGGGAGGCGGAGACCGGAGGATCTGGGTTCGCGGCCAGCCTCAGCTCTCTCTCGCTCTCTCTCTCTCTCTGTCCGTCTCTCTGTCTCTCTCTCTTTAGTGAGGCCCTCCGCAACTTCGTGAGACCCGGTTTCAAAATAAAGTACAAAAAAATAGGGCCGGGGGTGTAGCGCGGAGGTAGAACGCCCCTGGGTTCAATCCCCGGTACCA
>PVJS01009206.1:0-10000 GCA_004027185.1 Glis glis
CTATTTTTTATACTTTATTTTGAAACCGGGTCTCACGAAGTTGCGGAGGGCCTCACTAAGGAGAGAGAGAGAGAGAGAGAGAGAGAGCGCTGAGGCTGGCCTCGAACCTGGATCCTCTGGTCTCCGCCTCCCAAAGTACTGGGATTACAAGCGTGTGCCACCACGCCCGGCCCTAATGATATCTTTGGGATAAAATTAGACAGTTTTCATCTAAATGCCAAAAATATATTTTTAAAAAGCATAACAGCTGTTTTTAAGTTCATAGAGCCTCATTATTTGTAGAATGACCAGTGATTTGTTGATACATTGGAGTGATGGAATCTCTTGGTGATTATTTTACAGTTTGTTCAGTGCCTTTGCACAGGTAGAAGATAGTGGAGATACCAACAAAAATAATTCTGCTCATTTCCTTGTCATATCATTTACAAATATATGGAGGAAAAACTTTCACTAAAAATAAAATCAGCTGGGTGTGGTGGTGCACGCCTGTAATCCCCGTTCTTGCGAGGCTGAAACGGGAGGATCAGAGGTTCGTGGCCAGCCTCAACAACTTAGCAAGGCCCTCCACAACTAAGTGAGACCCTGTTTTAAAATAAAAAATAAAATAGGGCTGGGGGTATAGCTCAGAGGCAGAATGCCCCTGGGTTCAATCCCCAGTACCACAAAATAAATAAATAAGTATCGATGTGTTGCATCAGATGGGGAAAACTGGGCTGCTGGGGAAGGACACAAGACAGTTTGCAAACTGAAAACAACCTTTGTTCTTTGCGTTGGTAAATGAGTTTCATGGCTTGCATGTGTATATGCACACACATGCGTGTGTACTTATACACACGAACACATTTGAGTTGGCCTGAAAACAGGTGAGAAAAAGCCTGCCTCTACACTGAGGACTGCTCACAACGTCCCTCGGGCATCTTTGACCTTGTTTCCTGGTCTACTAGATTGCTGGCTTCCACAATTTAAGAGAGATGGAGGTTTTGGAATGAATCCAAGGAGCAACTACATGGTTTCTTTGAGGAAAGGTGACAAGATTAAACATTTTGCCACTGAAAGAGAAAGCAAGGGGTGACCCAGGAATTATCTTCAAAGGGTAAACAAAGGCATTCTTTGGAACTATGATGGAGTGTTCTTGTTCTTCATTGAAGATGGAACCAAGAATTTGGCTAAAATTAGAAAGGAATGATGTTTTACCATAAGACTTTCCTAACAACATTGCTTTCATTGGATTGGCTTTCCAAATGAAGCCATAGAATTTTCCTCCAGGAGATTCCTTCTGTCAGGCTATTTATAAATGAATTATTTATTCATGTTTTACATTTTTAGGAAGCACTTAAATATTTGCTGTGTGCCCAGCACTGTGTTAGATATTGTGTGTGTGGGAGAATGAAAACATGAATGAGGCACAGCTTCTGTACTCAAAGATGTTATAGTCTAGTTATGGAGTCAGAGATGTGTGTAAACAATATAATTGGGCGCAATGACCATTTGCACTGAGTATTGAAATACCCATTGCTGTCACTGCACATACAGTTCCTAGGGTGAGTACTCTAAGTTAGTTCTCTTTCCACAGAGGGTTAAAGGGAAAATCTGATCAAAGTAGCATTAGTTTGCTGACCTCTCCATGTCTGCCCTTAGGAGGACTATAAAGTTGTACATGGCTGGCCCTACCTCTTCCAGCCTCATCTTGAGCCATCATCTCTTATGTCTGGACACAGAGATTGAACATATCATCTTCCCTCCTGCCGTGGGCCCTTTGCATATACTGAACCCTCTGTGTGGAGGAACTCTTGCTATCTCTTCTGTTTACCTTTTAATCTTCCTTGAGATCTAAGAGTTTAGTCTTCTACTTCTCTTTTTAACCTCCCTGATAATGTCAGTTCCCCAACTAGGGGCTCCCAGAGTAGAGTGCCTTGTGCCAGTTTTCAGCAGCACCACCAGTACAGAATTTAACACACACTTAGATTTCTGTTAATGTCTATCCCCCCATCCAGACAATGAGTTCCATGAGGGCAAGGATGTGTCTGCATTTGACATTCTTTGTGTTCTCAGCATCTAATATAGTATATGTTCAATAAGTATTTATTTGAATGAATGAAGGAGTAGGTGTATGGAGGACTAACTTGACCTGTCTTAGGCATGAAGGTCTGCTCCAGCATTAAATGCTTTATTTACTGTGAGAAATTGCTAGCAAATCTCCCCCAAAACTTAGTAGCTTAAAACAACAATTTATTTCTGTGCACTGACCAGACAGTTCTTCTGCTTCATGTGATGTTATGTGGGCACTAAGATGGCTGGAAGGTCTAAAATAGCCTCCCACATGTGGTTGGCAGTTGGTGCTGGCTGCTGGCTGGGAACTTAGTGAGAGCTCTTGGCAGGGGCTCAGCTTTCCTCCACCTGGGCCTCAACATGGCTGCCTGAGCTGCTTGGTCATATGGTGGCTGGGTTCTAGGTGGGAGCTTCCCAAGAAGCAAAGGCTAAAGCTACAGGTCTCCCAAGCCTCAGTTTTAAGAGTGCTGTGACATTACTTCTCTTGCTTTCTCTGAGTCAAAACAGTAGGTATAAGAACCTGCTGAATTTCAAGGGGGAGAGAAAAGACTTTGGCGGGTTTTTTTTGGTGTTTTTTTTTTTGGTGTTGACAGAGTACAACAGGGTCAGGTTGCAAAAAAGCATATGGGTAAAAACAAGCCAAAGAGTAAATAAGATTCTCTGTTAACATAACATTACACATTGAGTAAGTTAAAGATTATTCAATCTCTATGACATAGGAAAAATAAATGTCCAATAGATGCTAAAAAAGTATTTGATAAATTTAAAACATTTTGTAAATTTAGAGGGAGCTGGTGGCATGTGCCTATATTCCCAGCTACTTGGAAAACTGAGGTAGGAGGATCATTTATGCCCAGGAATTCAAGGCCAGCCTGGTAACACAGTGAGACCTCATTTCAAAGAAAAAAGGAAGAAAGAAAGAAGCCCCCTAAATCTAATAAAAAGTATCTGCTAAAACCTCGCAGCAAACATCATATTAAACATAGAAACTAGAAACAACTTTCATATTCAGCAATCAGTAAATGATTAAATCATGGTATGCCTGCAGAGTACTATTCAGCCATTAAAGAAAAAATGAAGTAGATCTGCATGTAATGATATAGAAGTACATTTCAGCCATTCACTTGAAATACTTTCAAGTGAAAAATGAGATATAGAATAATATAAAATGAACTTTCATTAAAAAAAGAGCTTGTGGGTTGGAAGATGTGATCACAGCTATCTTTGGAACCTTCTACCATAGAGCAAGAACCTTCTGTTTTTTAAGGTATGCTAATCAGATGATCCTTACAATAATTCAGTGAACCCACATTGTATTTAGAGATCTAAAACATACTCAGAATCTAAGTTGATAGCATAACAAAACAAGTTGGCAAATTCTTTAGGCTATAATTTGAGCACTGGTTATAGACACTTTTCTCTGGAAATGTGAATTCATCAACAGAAGGTATCTGCTTTGCACATATCTCTAAGAAAAATCTCATGCCTAAAGGCATGCAAACTTTATCCATAAACTCAGAATCACAGAATTTTATAATAGGAAAAGACTGCAGAAAGAAAATACTTCAATTTCTCATTTTTAGATAATAAAACATAGACCCAAGGACATAAAAGCCACACCAATAGACAGTGGTAGAACTGAGACAGGATCCTCACTCCTGCTATTTTTTTTTTTTACCACAACACACTTTATCCCTGAATAATCAGGACAGAAACACAAACTTAGATGTGGGTATATGAAAGGATGTAAAGGAATTTATTTCTCTTAGATCCTGGAAGTGTTCCTTTTTTATTGGTACTGGGGATTGAACCCAGGGGCATTCTACTACTGAGCTACACCCCCAGCCCTATTTTATTTTTTGGAACCAAGTTATCAAGCACTGGCCTTGAACCTGTGATCCTTTTGTCTCAGCCTCTCAAATATTGGAATTACAGGCATGTGCCACCTGTAATGCCCAGCTCTGGAAGTGTTCTTTCTATGTTTGCTGTGAAGAGCAAAGTATCAGTTGGAGAATCCGGAGACTAAGGGTTCTTCCTAATTCCATCCTGGATGGAATTTTTTGTTTGCCTGGTTCATAATTCATGTAGGATAATTTATTTGTGTGCTTATTACTTATTTAACTAGTTACCATCTTAGCCAGAGTCTAACCAGTGTAATAAAACTGCCTGAGTTTCTACAACTGAGGGACTTTAGTAGACATGGTTAAACAGGCAATGAGAGCTTAAAAGCTAGGCCCAGAAATGAGCTACAGCAGGAAGCCACTGTTGTCTTCAGGCTAGAAGGATAAGGGGAAAAAACTCTTACTGGAGTCTGGGGGCCAGAGTCACCTGGCAGGAGCTAGAACACTAGGGATCCTATTTGGTGGGAAAGAGAGATGCAGAAGAGATGTAATCTCTGTCAAGCCACTGGACTCCAGTGTATGTAATGTCATGTGCATGTATGAAGGTTTCACTACCAAATTCACTAACGTGTATGGGGAGGAAGGATGGTGTGTGGGGGGGGGGCAGGGTGGAATGCATACTAAGTGAAGTGTGCATGTATGTTCATATCACTTTGAACCTCACTATGATGTGTTGTTACAGTGCACTAATAAAAGTATATATGAAGCCATTTGAGGTGGAGAGAATGGGGAGAACTACCCTGGTTCCTCCCACTGTCCCTCCCTCCCTTCCTCCCTCCCCACCCTCTAGTCTCTTGCCATTGGCTGAGCCCAGGTGGAAGCCTGCTGACCTGGGGGTTTGGCTAGCAGCCCAGGCCTGGGCCCCTGAGATAGAAAGCAGCACAGGGGAGGGCAGGAGTGCATCTGAGGGAAGCAGGCCAGGATTGATTGGCACAACCATTTTTATATTTTAGCTGCTATGTGGATGACAATAATGAATCCTTTTCATAGCAAAGTTGAAAATTTTCTTCTTTCTCTGTGTGGTAGAACTTCCTTGCTAAATGGTATAGTCCAGTTATAATGAACTTTAAGGAAAAGTTTGCACTTCCTTTGGAATTTTTTTTTTTTGCTTTTTTTGGTGCTACTGGGGAACCCAGAGGCATTCTACCTCCAAGCTATACCCCCAGCCCTTTCCATTTTTTGTTGTTTTGTTTTGAAACAGGGACTCACTTAGGTTGCTGAGAGTCTTGCTAAGTTGCTGAGGCTGGCTTTGAATTTGCAATCCTCCTGTCTCAGCCTCCCAAGTACTGGGATTACAGGTGTGTATTACCACACCTGGCTCCTTTGGAAATACCTTGTGGAATGAATCTTCCCAAATTGAGATCTGTTAGAGCAAGGAAGAACTCTGTCTCTCTTGGCAAGACTGTTCTTCATTCTTCCTTTTGAACTCGAATAAGTTAAGCTGAATTTACAAAGTTTGTGATTGAGAAATGTAATCACTGGGCAGCTAACCAGGTGAGCAGTCATTTTTGTTTCTCTCTAAGTCTCAGTTCTTGGAACAGAGTTCCCTAAATTTCACTTCTGTAGAATAAACAGCTATTTATCCTGCAGTTTAGAATGGTAAGATTATATATATATATATATGTTTGGTGGTACTGGGGATTGAGCCTAGGGGCATTCTACCTCTGAGCTACATCCCCAGCCCTTTTTATTATTTTTATTTGAAACAGGGTCTCAATAAGTTGCTGAGGGCCTTGCTAAATTGCTGAGGCTGGTCTCAAATCTGCAATCCTACTGTCTCAGCCTTCCAATACCAGGATTACAGGCATGTGCCACTACACCCAGCTAGAATGGTAAGCTTTTATTGAAACTTAAATTCTGATTCAAGATTTAGTCTTTCTAGGAAATTATAGGAAGCTACATGAAAAATGATTGACTTTGCTCTGGCCCCTCCCCCTCTTTCCTCTACCTGCTGCCCCAGATGGTATCATCCCTGGGTACCAAGGAGCAGATACTACTCGTTCATAGAGGGGATCAAGCAAAGGCAGGGCTGAAGTGAATGTACTTTCATGGAACCACAAGGTATGGCTTGTCATAGAAACCAGTCTCCACTCTTGGTGAGTCTACTATCTTAGTAGCTTTACCTGGGCCAGTCAAATCTGGAAATGACCATCTTCTCTGTTGCAGGCTTGGCGTTGTCCAAGCTCATTTTCTTCCTCAGAGCATGGCCCTTTCTTGGTCTCATTTCTGAAGCTTAGGTACAGAACAAAGCATAAAGTCTAACCAGGGCAAGTGGTTGTGGTCTGCTCAGATTCCCTGAAGACTAGGACGTGTCTACAGACATGTGGGGAGTGGGTATGCAGGCCCCGTTCTGCTTTGTAGCTCTCTGTGTTCGGCCTCGCATGCTTTCTAGAAACATTTTGGAAGAGCACTTCCTTTGTTCGCCCTTTGTGGGAGCTTCCTTCCCGGCCTGAGTGCTTGTGCTGAGAACAGGTGACAGGCCTCAAAGCCATCAGTCCACCTTCAGTGGTGTGTACCTGGCCTATGCTGAGCCCCTGGACTCCTCATTTCCATGAGATCCAGTGGAATGATGTGACAAAGCTTGCGACCATCCCCAGTCATATGACGTCTTTCTAACGCCTCTCCAGATTAGGATACATCAAATTGAGTCTCAAGAAGAGCCATGCTGTTATTCCCAACAACCCCCTATAAAAACACATTCTTTTTTTTTTTTTTTTGTGGTACCGGGGATTGAACGCAGGGGCGTTCTACCTCCGCGCTACGCCCCTGGCCCTATTTTTTTATGCTTTATTTTTGAAACCGGGTCTCACGAAGTTGCGGAGGGCCTCACTAGGTAGAGAGAGAGAGAGAGGAGAGAGAGAGAGAGGAGAGAGGAGAGAGAGAGAGAGATTGTGCGTGCGCGCGCATGCGCGCTAAGGTTGGCCGCGAACCTGGATCCTCCAGTCTCTGCCTCCCAAAGTACTGGGATTACAAGCGTGTACCACCACGCCCGGCTTCAAAACACATTCTGAGACAGGTGCAGTGGCACACACCTGTAATCCCAGTACAGGAGGATCATAGGTTCTAGGCCAGCCTCAGCAAATTAGTGAGACCCTGTTTAAAAATAAAAAAATAAATAAAATAGGACTGGGGGTATAGTTTAGAGGTAGAATATCCCTGGGTTCAATGGCCAGTATCAAACAAAACAACAGCAACCCCCCCAAACCCATCTGGTTTCAGCAGTTGGTACTGACCTTTCTCCACACAGTTCTGTTCCCTGTGATTCATGAGCCAGGAGAACAGTGAGGAGGGTGCAATACGCTTCATTCTAGAAGAGTGTGGGTTCTGAACTTGACCACACCGAAGCACATCAGGAATTTCTCATGGACTTAACCATGCATTCTGGGGGAAGGTAGAGGGGAAATGCCGGGAGGTAGGACTGTGTTAGTTAATGAGCTTTCCGCCACGATAGTAAGTACTTGATGTAGTCAATTCATCAAGAGGAAAGGGTTATTTTGGATCCTGGTTTCAGAGGTTCCAGGCCATGGGTGGTTAGCACTGTTGATTTCAGGCCTGTGGGGAGGGAGCGCATAAAGGAGTAAAACCAGCTGGGTGTGGTGGCGCACGCTTGTAATCCCAGTACTTGGGAGGCTGAGACAGGAGGATCCGGGTTCGCAGACAGCCTCAGCTACTTAGTGAGGTCCTCTGCAACTTAGTGAGACCCTATTTCAAAATAAAGAATAAAAAATAGGGCTGGGGGTGTAGCTCAGAGGTAGAATGCCCCTGGGTTCAATCCCCAGTACCAAAAAAAAAAAAAGGAGTAAAACCACCCACATCATGGCCCAGATGCCAAAAAAGAAGAGGAAAGGGATGGGGTCCTAGTATCCCCTTCAAAAGCACACCCCCAGTGACTTAAACATCTCCCACAAAATGCATGTCTAAAAGGCTCCACCACCACCCAAAAGTGTTGTCCTGAGCACCATGACAACACAATGACTTTTAAGGGACACTTACCCAAACCATGGCAGACCAGAAGAGAAGCCTGATTTCATGAAAAGGTTAAGTTATAGATTCAATTTTAAAGGAATAGTTTTATTGCTTTCAAGTAACAATAATGACAAGCTGTATGCTATTGCAACCTGCTTTCAGAAATAGATAAGGCTGATGTATTATCAACACTTGGCTTGAATATAAATAGTGCTTTGGAATTCCTTGAAATAGTTCTCATTTTTACTAGGGTAAACATTCCTGTCTAAACTTTTCTATTTTCTTTAACATAACATTTATTATTGCACACACAGAGTAGAGGTGATTACTTGAAATGAAGGGATGCCATTTAATACTCGTTTTTTATGTACTGAAGGCATTAATTAAGTAGGGGCTATAAAATTTACTGGACAGTTACCGAATCTTCCCGATCATTTCACTAATCATTTGTATGACAAATCGTGTCAACTTTTCTTCTCATTTTATATTCTTCTCTGTTGGTGGAGATGTCTTTCTCCAAGGCTGCATTTTAATTGCTACAGCAGCATTTTTTTTGAGAGAGAGTATTTTATAAACATTAACCTCAAAAGAATGTGTATTTTTCTTGGTTTTCAGAACCACTAGAAGTGGCAAACTTTTGTAGTGTTCACTGTGTCCATATATTATGATAATATTTTAAAATTCCTTATGGAAATTCCTTCCTGCCTTCCTGCCTGCCTGCCTGCCTGCCTGCCTGCTTTCCTTCCTTCCTTCCTTCCTTCCTTCCTTCCTTCCTTCCTGTTCCTGGGGATTAAACCCAGAGGCATTCTACCTCTGAGCTACACCCTCAAGTCCTTTTTATTATTTATTTATTTTTATTTTTTATGGTGCTGGGCATTGAACCCAGGGGCATTCTTCCTTCAAGCTATACTCCCCCCCTCGCCCTATTTTATTTTTTATTTGGAAACAGGGACTTGCTAGGTTGCTGAGGACCTTCCCAACTTGCTGAGGCTGGCCTCAAACCTGTGATCCTCCTGTCTCAGCCTCCTAAATACTGGGATTATAGGTGTATGTCACCATGCCTGGCAGCAATTTCTTTTTTAATACACGGGAAACCTAACACTAATGGAAATGCACAGTAAATTGTCCAGATAAACTTATACTTTTTCCCCCAATGGCCCAACACTATTGTTAATGACTGAAATGTTGATTATAGTTCTGAATCAAACAGGTGGATAAAATGACCATTTTAATGGCTAGGATGCTCCATTACGCACTGGTTATTTATTTGAGGGGTATGTGTGTGCGCATGTGTGCGTGTGTGTGTTTTGAGCAAAAAGGCGGAAGGCATTGTTTCAAGACTTTAGGGGTTATATTCTGTTATCACCATAATCTAACATTTTCATCACCCCAAAATAATCTTTATCCACATTAGCAGTCATTCCTCATCTTCTTCCTCACTCTCTAGCCCTAGGCAACTACTAATCTACTTTCTGTCTCTATATGTCTGTCCAGTCTAGATGTTTCATCCAACTAGAATCCAGGAATAGATAGTGTTTTATGACTGGCTTCACCATTTTTTCCATTAACATATTCTCTACATCAGCCCAGGGCATTTCAGTTGCAGCTCCTGGTCTAAGTGTGCAGATGTTGGCTTACATTTGGACATGAACTTCCTTTTCTTCAAGCTGATGTTTGTAACAGCTGTTCAAGTTATGGAGTGGAATGGGGTGGGTCATATTTATATTCATTTGGAGCTGTAATCTCAGGTCATAAAACTGAATAGGTTCTTTTGGCAAAACAATTTGACCTGTGTGGGAACCAAACCCTTGACCCTGGCCTCCTTGTCATTAGTGGACTCCCATCTTTAGAAGGGTTTATTATTTATTTATTTATTTACAGTACTGGGGATTGAACCCAGGGGTATTTTTTCTCTGAGCTACACCCCCAGCCCTATTTTTTATTCTTTATTTTGAAACAGAGTCTCACTAAGTTGCAGAGGGCCTCACTATGTAGCTAAGGCTGGCCGTGAACCTGAGATTCTTCTGTCTCAGCCTCCCAAGTACTGGGATTACAAGCATGCGCCACTACGCCTGGCTTAGAAG
>PVJS01009206.1:15000-50976 GCA_004027185.1 Glis glis
TTATAGAGTTATACTGTGTAAGGCAGTAAATTAGACTCTTCTCTTTTGACAGTTTGAGGATTATAGTTAATAATATTTATTGTATACTGAAAATTTACAAAGAGAGGTGAAGTAAATGAGAGTCTTTTTTTTTTTTGCGGTACCGGGGATTGAACGCAGGGGCGTTCTACCTCCGCGCTACACCCCCGGCCCTATTTTTTATCCTTTATTTTGAAACCGGGTCTCACGAAGTTGCGGAGGCCTCACTAAGTAGAGAGAGAGAGACAGGGAGAGGGAGAGAGAGAAAGAGAGAGAGAGCGCTGAGGCTGGCCGCGAACCCGGATCCTCCGGTCTCCGCCTCCCAAAGTACTGGGATTACAAGCGTGCGCCACCACGCCCGGCTGTAAATGAGAGTCTTAATATCAAACCTTATCATAATTCTGGAATTGTTTCTTAAATCCTCCAGTGTATAGATAGCGTCTCTTATCATGCTGGAGTATAGTTTAATAAAAGTGATTATGTAGGAGCCACTGCTGTGTGGTTCACAGTGTCTGTGATCCTTGACATTGGCTGTGTGCTAGAATCACCAGGGAGAATTAAAAATCCTTATGCAAGCCAGATGCTGTGTTGCACTTCTGTAATCCCAGCTACCCAGGGGGCTCGGGCAGGAGGATCTCAAGTTCGAAGCCAGCCTGTTCAACTTAGTGAGATCCTGTCTCAAAACATTAAAAAAGGGCTCAGTGGTAGAGTGCTTGCCCAGTATGCATTAGGCCCTGGGTTCAATCCCCAGTACTGCAAAACAAAGAAAACAAAGTTCTTATGCTCGAGCCATATCTCAGTTTAAGTCATGATTTCTGGGGATTGGAATGGGTGGGACTCAGATATCTATTTATATGTTTTTTTGTTGTACTGGGAATTGAACCTAGGGGCATTCTACCTCTGAGCTACATCCCCAGACCCATTTTATTTTTTATTTTGAAACAGGGTCTCACTAAGTTACCAAGGGCTAGCCTTGAACCTGTGATTATCCTGTCTTAGCCTCCCAACTACTGGGATTACAGGCATGCACCACCACTCCAGGCCTAAACATCAATGTTTTTATAAAACTTTAGGTGAGCCGGGCGTGGTGGCACATGCCTGTAATCCCAGTACTTGGGAGGCTAAGACAGGAGGATCTCAGGTTCAACGACAGCATCGGCAACTTAGTGAGACCATGTTTCCAAATTAAAAATAAAATAGGGCTGGGGATATAGCCCGAAGGTAGAAGGCCCCTGGGTTCCACCCTCAATACCACAAAACAAAATAAAACAAAACAAAACACTATAGGTGATGAATATATTTCTCTGGTCTGATGCAATCCGGGGAGAGACTTTAGGGTGGCTCTTTACAACCAGAATTTATCAGTCAGGATAGGCTAGGTGATGCTGCAATAATAAATACTTCTCTAAAACAACAAAGACAAAGGTTTATTATTTTATTTTATTTTGTGGTATATCAGATAGAACCCAGGGGCATTATATCTCTGAGCTATACCCCCATTTTTGAAACAGGGTCTTGCTAAGTTACCATGTGCTGACCTCAATCCTGCCGATTCTGTTCTCAACCTCCCAAGTACTAGGGTTACAGGCATATACCACCACACCTGGCTTAACACAGGTTTATTTTATACTCACCCTACCTGTACCTCCTGGGTTAGCTGGGGGTTTGCTTGTTGCTGTTCTCTCCAGTAGAGCAACCACCATCTATTGGGCTGCAGAAGAGAGGGAATGAGAGACTGACAGATCATACACTGACTCTTGAAGCTCCGCCTGGGACTGAAACCAAAGGATGCACTGTGTTTTTATTTATCACTTAACATTACAGGAAGGTGGGAAGTTCATGGTGGGTAGATGGTTCTATTCCAAGAGAACAATGGTCCAAGGATCCAGGCTTGTGCATGGCTCTGCTGTTCTCAACACTTGGAGTCTGAATCCAGTATCACCATTTTATAGGCAGCTTAAAAGGGCAGGAGGAGAAGTAGCTTCATTTTTATAGGGATGACCAAGAGTTAGACATACTTCTTCTCACAACCCACTGGCCTGAACTTTGTCCTGATGTTCTCTCTATCTTTAAGGATACTGAGAAATAATCTTTAACTCAGTGGCTATGTGAAGTCTAAAAATTGGGACAGCTCTGTGTTTGAAAGAAGAGAATGGGTGTCATATCTAGTTAAGCAGACTGCCTCATCACAATGGTGGTTTGCAAAGTTTTGTTTTAGCAAAGAAGTCCTTTTCTTCAAGTGAAACTGCAGATGTCATCCTTGGTACTTAGCATATTTGGAGATGCTGTGATGGGGTGGGAGCTATATCTGGATCACCTGCCCAGTTGCTTCTTCATGCTGTCTGAGGCAGTTCTAGAGGCATCTTTGAGGAAACTTAGGGGTCCTTAAAAATCACAATGTAGATGAACCGAGACCTAAATATTGTTCCTCACAGAAAAACCTTATAATAAAATTGAAACAATGGAACAAAATAATCCTTTCAGTGAGTTTTATTATAGAAAACCATCTCAAATCCATCCATCTCTCCTCCTGCCACCTTCATTCCCAGCTTGAGCTGCTGCTCTCTCTCTCCTGACCTGCTGAATCCCCCTCCTTCCATTCACCATCAGGCATGTTCTCCACATAATTTCCAGAGGTATCCTTTTAAAAGGGAAGTCAGATCATGTCATTTCCCTGTTTTAAACCTTCCAGTGGATTTCACTGGGGGTTTAAAATATAACCTAAGTTTCTTATTGTGACTTACAAGGCTCTGTAATGATTTAAATTCTGCAAACTCTCTTATTTCATCTTCAATTTTCAGTTTACTATCCTTCCTCCCTTTGTCTCTGGCCTTCTTTGTATCCTTTGAATAAGCCAAGATTAATCCCACCTCTGTACTTTTCCACTTCTGCTCTCTTTCTAGAATGTTCTTTCCCCAGTGCTTTACGCTCTCTTATTCTTCACATCTCAGCACAAATATCACCTTCTTAGACCTCCTGTGGCTTCCCAATCTAAGGTAGACTCCCCCTTTCTCTATCACACTCCATTACTATCATCAAGCACCTTATGGCACTCTCATTTTACTTACTCATTCCTATCAATCCTCACTGGAATGTAGGCTCCAAGAAACAGACAAGAAGTCTATCCTTGTCGTTGCACATTCCAGGCCAGCAGAAGAGGCATCTGGAACATAAGTGTCTAACAAATATTGATTGGTAGATAGTAGATCTACCTCTGAGCTACAACCTCAGCCCTATTTTATTTTGAAATAGGGTCTCACTACATTGCTGAGGGCCTTGCTAAGTTGCTGAGGCTGACCTCAAACCTGTGATCCTCCTGTCTCAAAACTGTGATCCTCCTGTCTCAGCCTCCCAAGGACTGAGATTGTAGGCATGTGCCACCATGACCAGCTGCTAAGGGTATTTTTTTTTTTTGCGGTACCGGGGAATGAACGCAGGGGCGTTCTACCTCCGCGCTACGCCCCCGGCCCTATTTTTTATACTTTGGTTTGAAGCCGGGTCTCACGAAGTTGCGGAGGGCCTCGCTAAGGAGTGAGAGAGAGAGAGAGAGAGAGAGAGAGAGAGAGAGAGACAGGGAGAGAGAGAGCGAGAGAGCTGAGGCTGGCCGCGAACCTGGATCCTCCGGTCTCCACTTCCCAAAGGTACTGGGATTACAAGCGTGTGCCACCACGCCTGGCTTGCTAAGGGTATTTTGATGTTGATGTTTTCCTTTAAGAACTGAGGCATCTAAGAAACATGTGTTCCTAAAAAGAAGGCTTAGAGGTAATTCGAAGAACAGGGGTCTTCTTAGAAACTGGAGTTGCTTTAAAACATGCAAATAGATATTCATGGATCCATAATTTCAGTCCCAAAGGTATAGCTGCAATGATTTTCACATGGAAAAAAATTAAAAACAGTTGCAATCATATGTCCACCATATTAGCTGCCACCATAGCCTGCCAGCTTTGGGCAACTTCTTTCCTAATCTGTTTTCCCTAAAGACCTCATGACAAAATGCCTCAGGTGACTTGATGTCAGGGCTATCACTGGAGTTTGGTGAAATTCAGGTGGACAAATATTTCCCTCTCTTACTGGATCTACTTCGGGACCTTTTCTGCCCTATTAGGGTTTCTAAGAAGCCCCTTGGTCAGCACCAACCCTGGCCTCAGCTCCTCATCCCTGGTGACTGATGCTTTGATCTGGAACCTGGTTTTGGATGCCTGGGTTCCTGTAGACCAGATCCTTTTCATCCCAGACTTCTATGGGGGGTGAAAAGGTTTATTGGGCTCTGGAATCTGGGCTGGAGGTAGAAGATTAGGACAGGGGTCTGTGTGCATGACTGAGGGGTGTATGTTCATTTCAACCAGATTTGAGGGAGGCTGTCAGTCGGCCAGGCCAGTGCTCAGATGTGGGACAGTCAGCAGAGCCGGAGGAAGTCCACACTGCTTTGTGTCCCCAGGTGTGCTAGTATCCCACCTGGAATGCTGTCACTGCCACTGCTTTTTCTGGCAAACTCCTACTTCTTTTTTTCATGATTGCATAAATGTCACATCCTCTGTACAGTCTTCTCCAACACCCCCGGGCAGAATTAGTTTCTTCCTTCCTTAGTACCTGCAGAAAGCACTTCTTATACTGTTTTGAAATGATATGTTTACAGGTCTCTCCCATTGACAGTGAGCCCCTCAAGGACTTGGATGTCTTAGTTTCTTCACAGGCAGCACAGCACAGCTGTCGAAAGAATCATGAGCAGAATCTGGGGTAATGGAGTATGAGTCCAGGCCACACCACTTTCTATTGGTATGACTTTGGGCAAGTAATAATGTCCCCGAGGCTCATTTTTCCTCACCCATCAAAGGGGGATAATGATACCTCCCTCAGAAGGTGGTGTGGGAGTTTTGAAAAATGAGATCATATATGCATATACTAGATGAAACAATTTTAAAACATAATCCACAGTAGCTATTCCCCTTCTTTAGCAGGTCAGGGTCTTAAAATGTACTGGTACTGCTGCCTTCCCTTTTCAGAGATTGGTGGGAAGGCTGAACGTTCAAAGCCTTTGCCAGTTCCTCTGTTCACGTGAAGGGACATCCTGGAGTGATGATGGCGGCAGTGAGAGTAGTGATGGAGAGAGTAGTGGTAATGATGTGCTGGGTTCAGGGTGGGGTGATGATGATGAAGGTGAGTGATCGTGGTGATGATGGTGACAGTGGTGGTGGTGGAGGTGATGGTGTAGATGAGGGTGGGGTGATGGTAGTGGTTATGGTATGGCCATAGTAATGATGATTGTGCTGTTGGTGATGATGATAGTAGTGTTAAGGTAGTGATGCTGGTGATGGTAGTGGTAGTGGTTATGGGGTAGTGGTAGTAATAGTAAGGGTGGGGGTGCCGGTGGAGGTGGTAATGATAGTGCTGATGGTGATAGTGTTGTAGCTCTGAAGCTCTGGGGAACAAATTGGTTTTGGCACCTAATCTGAGTTCCTCACCTCTGTTGCTTAGCCTTCCAGGTGGGATTCATAGCCCCCAATTCCTAGAGCGATGTTCACATAGCTTTGTTTTATTTTCTCTCCCTCTCTCCCCTACCTTCCTACCTGATTCTGCACTCGGACCTCTTCAGGTGGGTGTTCACAGGGCTTTTCACCTGACTCTCTACCCTTGACTTTATTTGGAAATTTGTTTTAGTATGGTTTCCTGGATCTAGTATGCAGTCTTATCCTACCTGTTCCTATCCACCACTTTATGCAATCTTGCCTCTTCTGGTCCTAGATCCCTGCTCTGTGCCTAGCAATCAGGGATGCTTCCGAATCTTTTTCTTTTTTCTTTTTTTTTGGTGATACTGTGGATTGAACTCAGGGGCGTTCTACCTCTGAGCTACACCCCCAGCCCTATTTTTTATTCTTTATTTTGAAACAGGGTCTTACTAAGTTGTAGAGGGCCTCACTAAGTAGCTGCCAAATCCTTTGAGTTACTTATCAAATAAGAGACTTTAATGTTAGAGGTTTGTCTTTGTTACTGAAGGGTATACCTCAAGTTCTGAGAGCCTCCCTTGGAGAACACAGCTGGTGATGGAGAATGGACTTCCTTTTTAGCAATAATAGCAGATTGACAAATCTGCCCACAGTGATTGCTTTCGTTGTTTTAAAAATGGATGTTTAATTATTTTCACAGGGAGTTTTCATTATCCTGCAATGTGTTCCAGTCTCTTAACATTATTTAACCTGTTTGCTTATTTATATATTGAACAATTTGTTTACATTTCTGTCTCAGCTTGTTCAAAATTCATGATCATTCCATTCTTCTGCTAACTGATGCCAGTCTTGGTGATGGCACTAGAATCTGGAGGTGGTGGCTAAATTCTAATGCAAACATAGCAGAAGTACTATTGCCAGCTGACTACATGGGTGAACCAGCACTGAACTGACACTGTCACTTCAAAGAGGAGGAGGTTTTCAGGCCCTGGGCTTGACTTTGGTGCAGGGGTTGGTGGTGGAGGCTGGGATGGGAGACTCTTTTTAACTTTAGATAAATGTGGAGAAAGACCAGTAGAATAGTGGGAGGGGATTGGGGGAGGAGGTAGAGAGGGGAAAAAGGAGTGAGGAAGGAAATAGTTCAAATAATACTATGACTTCCACATGTAAGAGAAAACACACATCCACTCGTTTTTTCGAGACTGCCTATACTCGCTTAGTATAATATTCTCGAGATCCATCCATTTTCCTGTAAATGGTGTGATTTTGTTGTTTATGGCTGAGTAAAATTCCATTGTGTGTATAGTTTTGTGATCCATACATCTGTTGACTGACACCTAGGCTGGTTCTACAATTTGGGTATTGTAAATTGTGCTGCTATGAACATGGATATGCAAGTATCATTATAATATTCTGATTTCATTTCCTTTGGGAAGATGCCCAGGAGCGCTATCGCTGGGTTGTATGGTAGTTCTGTTCCCGATCTTCTGAGAAACCTCCACACTGATCTCCATAGTGGCAGATGAGCAGAGACTCCAAAGGGATAACTGAGGGGGATTAGGGAAGGGAGGAGGGGGGACCAAGTCATAAAGAATGTAATAGTTGAAATAATACTATGAATGTATACAAACTTACCAATTCCAAACTCAAAGATGTGAATTGGGATGGGGAGACAGGGGGAGGGATCCGGTGGGGAGGGCACCAAGAGCTGTGTGCATGTATTTTTCTGATACTCTACCTTAATATGATGTAAAATTACAATGCACCAAATTAAAAAAATACTACTATGGTAATATAGGAAGGCATTATTACCATTTTCACTAACATGTACAGAGAGAGAGGATGGGGGAGCAGGGTGGGATGCAGAAGGAAATACAAGTGCTATGTGCGTGTATGTTTATATTACATTGAACCTCACTGTGGTGTATAATTGCAATGCACTAATAAAAGTATAAAAATAAAGAAAAAAGAAAAAAAACATTGATGACAAGGAAGATGGTCTTTCTTTCTTGACTGACTTCCCTTGTTATGGAAATCATTATGCTGAACTTGGGATATTTGAATTTGCTGATAGCTGACTGTCCTCAACTTTCCTGGGTCTTAATTTCTCTGCCAAGTGCACAAAATAGATCTGTATAGATTTCTTCCTAAGACTGATAGGGTTTGTGATATATTGTTCTCTGAAAGCATTTTCTTGTTATTTTGTGAAAACCCTAAAATTGGCACTAAATTCTGGTCTGGTAGAAGGAGCACAGTATTTTCAGCAAGAGCGCAAGTTCAAGGTCTGGCTTAGCCATTTACTAGACCTGGAGTGGGCACTTAATTTTGAGTTTCACTTTAACCTTTGTAAAATGGACACACAAAATAACTGTGTCTCATCATAAGCTTTTTTTTTGTGAGCCTTGACTGACCTGTGGAAAGGGTTTATAACATAAGGAGGTTACTATTACTATTAAAGTTTAACATGATATTATCTTGAGGCATGAATGCTCTTTAATTAGGAATTTTGTTATTTAAGAAAACTAATTATACTCTTAACTCACTTTGCATACACAAATTTTCCTAAAATGTAATAGTCATGAAGCCACTCTAGCCACATTGAATTTCTCAGGTTGTCTTAGAGCTGTGAAATAAAAACTAGCCCTGTGTTAGACGTTCTCCTGGATTTATGCCTCAACACTGTGCTCCCCTAGTATATTACTGTTCATCTCTCGAGCCCCAGCTCAAAGTCACCCCTTCTGGAATCTTTATTTGACTGCTTTTGGCAGAAGGAGTCATTCTGTCATCTTCTAGCTCCTTGTTCTTATCTCTGAACTGCCTCTTTCACTTATTGTCATTTAACTGTGAATTATTCTTGGTCTTCAGCTCCAGGAGGGGGGATTTTGTGGCTTTTCATCACTGTGTAATCCTAGTGCCTGCAGCCATACCTGGCACATACTCAGTGCTCAGCAATCCTTTATGGAATGAGTGAATGGATGAATGAATGAATGAAGTCACCTCTATCAGTTCCTAAAGTATGAGCTCATTGATGTTTCTCATGCCTTCATTTTGGTCAGAGCCTGATGCCTGCCTGCTAGTTTTGCACTGTGTTTATTGAATAGTTTCTAGACTAGGAACTCATATATCAATATATATCATGTATCAATAATCACAGTACTTAGGAGGACAAGACAGGAGGATCACAGGTTCGAGGACAACCTCAGCAATGTAGCAAGATTCTCAGCAACTTACTGAGACCCTATTTCAAAACAAAAGATGAAAAACAAAAGGGCTGAGGGTGTAACTTGTAGGTAGAATGCACTGGGTTCAATCCCCAGTAACACACACACACACACACACACACACACACACACAGAAGAAAAAGCCTAAATATTATAAAGTGCTGCTGCTGCTGCTGTAATTTCATACCATAATAATTCAAAATACATAATATATTTATTTTAGATTACTGTAGGCCAGGCTGGGGTAGGTCAGTGGAAGGGTGTTTGCCTAGCATATGTGAAGCCTTGGGTTCAATCCCCAGTACTATAAAAAAAAGAAATCTGGGTTACTATAGGCTATTTTTATAAAAACATGTGATAAACATTTGGAACAGTGTTTCAAAACCAAATAAACCAAATCATAGTTTTCCCTGAACTAGTTTTTAATATAAATTTTCATTTTCCCCCTAAGATGGTATAAACATCATTAGCATAGAATATGCCAAAACATGGTTCATACCTTTAGCATCCTAACATATAGATATTAATGGTTTCCCCCTAATGGGAATTATTGCAAATTCGTGGTTAGTATCAAAGTAATGATAACTCTAATTTTGCAAATGGCCATTTGCCAGACTTTCTGTAGCTCTCTCCCTGCTTCTGGGCTTGAGGAAGTCTTTCTTATAGTAAGGCTTTTAAAATTCTACTTACAAAATTTTATATCCTCTTCAGCAGATGGGCTGACCGGCTTACAAGTCTCCATGGTAACAAGGTTTCTGTATTTTCCCCCCTTTTTAAAATAGCCTAAAGTCACAGAAGGGAACTTAGATATTAATAGCATAAGAAATTCCAATGTGAACAACAGTTATTAAATATGCAGTCTTTGATTACTTGCTTCTGCTCCAAAGTCACTTGTGAGATATGGCGACTATGATGAAGTGTTTATGAATTAAGTTTTAATACGTGTACAGATTAGGATGTGGCAATCAGTTTGCTGAAATGATTACTGCTTAAATTAGTCTCTACTTCTCAACTTCCTTTTTGCTTTCCAAATCAGATTATATACTACACTCAGGAGTCAACAGCATAGTAATAATTTATCAAGTTATATTTGTGTGTGTGTGTGCGGTACTGGGGATTGAGCCCAGGGGCATTCTACCTTTGAGCTACATCCCAGCCCTGTTTTTTAAATTTTATTTTGAAATAAGGTCTTGCTAGGTTGATAAGAGTCTCACTACTTGCTGAGGCTGTCCTCGAACCTGCGGTCCTCTTGTCTCAGCCTCCCAAGTACTGAGATTATAGGTGTGCACCAATATGCCTGGCATCAAGTTATTTTAGTATCTATTTAGAACATAAAACTAAGGCTTTCTTGTACAATTCTATGGACACCCATTTTTGTATTAAGTGTGATGTTTGTACTAAACAGTAAAAGCATGTATGATTTCATGGGGCCACAGCCTATGCTGACTTGATTGGGTACTAGTATCTATGATTCACACACATAAAGAATTGCACCACTTCCAGCCGGGCCTGGTGGTGCATGCCTGTAAACCCGGTACTTGAGAGGCTGAGACAGGAGGGTCACAGGTTCGAGGGCAGCCTCAGCAACTTGGCAAGACTTTCAGCAGCTTAGTGAGCCCCTGTTTCAAAATAAGAAATAAGAAGGGCTGGGGGCATAGCTTGGAGGTAAAATGCCCACGGGTTCAATACCCAGTACAAAAAAAAAAAAAAGGAATTGCAATCCCATCCCATCTAGTCCATAGATGATTCTTGAAGGCAGGTACATTAGCAAAGCATGAAAAGATATTTGTAAAACAAACAAACAACAACAAAAATGACATGTTGGTATGCATCTATAGTCTCAGCTACTTGGGAGGCTGAGGCAGGGGGATCACTTCAGCCCACAAATTCATGACCAGCCCTCTTTATTTTTGACTGAGTATGGTTGGGCCTCACACAGAAAAATTAATCCTTACTTTAAAAATTTTTAAGTTTAAATTAATTTTTAAACTAACAAAACATATTTATGGAGTGCATGCTTATGGGGTACCATGTCGTATTTCTAGCAATCCTTATTTTGGGGTCTACTTTTTTGTTGTTGCTGGGGACCTAACTCCAGTCCCCATGCATGCTGAGCACACACGCTCTAGCACTGAGCCACATCCCCAGCCCCTTGGGTCTTCCTTTTCATGTTTATTTTTGTGAAGTCATGACATATTTTTGTTTGTTTAGCTGTAAATATTAAGAGGTTGCTATTCTCTCAAAAGACCTAGAATACAGGAGAAATTTTTCTAAGAGCAGAAGTGTATTAAGCATGCCTAGAGTGCCTGACTCTGTGATAGGCTCTTTTTTTTTTTTCAGTACTGAGAATTGAACCCAGGGGCATTCTACCTCCGAGCTACACCCCCAGCCCTATTTTTTATTCTTTATTTTGAAACAGGGTCTCACTAAGTTGTGGAGGGCCTCACTAAGTAGCTGAGGCTGGATGCGAATCTGGGATCCTCCTGTCTCAGCCTCCCAAGTATTGGGATTACAAGTGTGTACCACCACGCCCGGCTTTGTGATAGGCTCTTTTAGATATATTTTGGAGCTAAAATCCTGTTAGGAGATTTTGTGAGTTTATGTAAGTATCTGTTAAAACTTTTTCCTCCTTGTTTTCCCATAGTCAAATCTCTGTATTTACTTACTTTGCTGTCAACTGCTCAGGTTGAGCTGAAAAAGACCCAGTGTGGAGAGTATGTGTGAAAATAGCATTTGCTTCTCCTGGGGGAAGAGGGTGTTGTTTATATGCTCCTGAGGAGATGTAGTGGGAGGTTGGCTGGGGGTGGGTGTCTGCTGCTGATGCTCTTATCACTGCTACTTCTGCTGAGGACCAATTTCCTAGGAGGCTCTTGACCCATATTAAAGTACTCTCTCTTCCCAAACTATGGGGCCTTGTTTTATCCTAGATTCCTCTGAAAGCCTGTGTGCAGGTAGTTTATTTGGGACATGATGCGAAGGAGTAGGAGTGGAAAGGGTGAAAGCCAACACCAGAATGTGTTAACAAGTTGATCAGTTCTGGGAGCAACTAATGATTAATGCCACATGCCTCCATGTGGAGCCCTATGAAATGCATGCCAGAAATATCCACCTCTTAAAAAATAAAAACAAAACACTCCAAAAACAAGCAAAAAATAAAAAATAAAAGGAACACCAGGACCAGGACAAGAGGAAGCATTTAACCATTGACTTCTGTCCCTTTGATCCAGGCTATCCCCACTGAGGGTAGCTCCCTCACACTACCAGGTTGCACATATGTGAGTACCAAGCCTCCTATATACTTCATTGTCACAGAAGCCCAGCAACAGAAGCCAAAGGTTCACACACCTGTGCAGTTGGTCAAAGCCTGGTAGAAGGTATTGCTGCAACAGAGGCTGGAGCAGTGGGACCTAGAGAATGTAAAGTGGTTCCTAAATGATGCAAGTGTGCATCTCAGAGACACCAATACCTCTTTCATCAGTTCATTTTTAAGCCTCAGTAAAGGGAGGATTTTCCTCTTCATCCTTTCAGGAAACATAGATATGGAGTCTTCAGCCTCATATAATAAATTCATACTAACAGTCTCACCACCTGAACCTTCTGATCCTTTCTCCAGTTCTAGCATCTTCATTTATTTATTTATTTATTTATTTATTTATTTATTTATTTATTTTGTGGTACTGGGGATTGAATGCAGGGGCGTTCTACCTCCGCGCTACACCCCCGGCCCTATTTTTTATACTTTTATTTTGAAACCAGGTCTCATGAAGTTGCGGAGGGCCTCATTAAGGAGAGAGAGAGAGAGCGAGAGCGAGAGAGCTGAGGTTGGCCGCAAACCCGGATCCTCTGGTCTCCGCCTCCCAAAGTACTGGGATTACAAGCGTGCACCACCACGCCCGGCTAGCATCTTCATTTAAATAACAGGAAGCCATCATCTTTTCCAAGATCCCTGGAGTCATTCCAGCTGATGTTAAGACCAGTTGTAGGTGTCCCTGCCAGAACCTTGAGCCCAGACTCACAAGAGAGTGCTACCATGTCAATAAATTATTCTTTATCCAGCTTAATATTTTGTACCCCCCACAATTTAAAACCCTCAGAATTCATTCCTAATAATCCTATGTTGGTCCCTGCTAATATATTTTCCTTTGATGAATAAGCATTTTATTTCTGCAGCAGGAACTATATTTCTCCCTGCTTGGGCTGTGCTGAGATTGGACTAGTTATTAGTTTAGAGGCAAAGTGATGAAGTGGCAGTGGATTTGAATAAGGACAACAATTACTTCATTAGGTATCCATCTTATTTGAGGACTTTGCAGGGTCTCTATGCAAGGGGAGGGTGCTCTTTTCTAAAGCAGGAAGGAGGGAGCTATTGCTAATGTCTGAGGATTTCATGGGGACCTATGGATTAGAGATTCTTAGGATCATCAACCTAAATGCACAAATTCCAGATCATAGAATCTTCTCTTTTCCTACCAGGGGCATGACTTTGACATAGATTATTCATTCAGTTTCCTTCACATGTCTTCTGGCTTCACAATTAGCTCTTAAGCCCAATTTTCAGCATCATCTGCTCTGTGGCTGCAGGAAATGAGTGAAACAAAATGCTGTCAAGAGATCCTCTCTGTGTTAATAGTTAACTGATCTGAACATGTAATTTTAGTTTTACTTTTTGAGGCTTTCAAAAAAGTTAACAAAAACTAGACAACTGCATGATATTTTAAAATTATTATTGACCCCAAGCTATTCAGATACCACAACTACCACGCAACTCAGTACTTCACATATTATCTGTACCTCACCCCAATTTATCACAGTTAAGAGTATTAGTAAATGTGATGCTACTGTATACCAAGGAGTATTGCCAACCTACTTACCACCAGCCATGGGGCAGGTGATCCAGTGCCATCATCCAGAGGATCTGCTTTCTAAGGCCACTTGCTTATCAACTCTCTTAGCCTGGGTATCCACAAAAGCAGAGCCTGAGATAAATGCTTGCATGCAGATAATTTATTCGGAGTATGGTCACAATTGAAATACAGAATTTAATAAGAGAAAAGGGAGGAGGAAAAGCCAATACAAGCATACACAACCAACTGACCACTGCCAAGAGTAATGAGTCCTTGGTCTCAGGCACTTTTGAGAACCCATTAAAAAATGCATCTTGGAACTGATGCAGAAGCATGTATTTGTTGGCTTCTGTCCCCATTTGTTAAGAGTGGCTCAGAGGTGCCAGGCGTGGTGGCACATGCTTGTAATCCCAGTACTTGGGAGGCAGAGCCTGGAGGATCCGGGTTCATGGCCAGCTTCAGCTATTTAGTGAGGTCCTCTCCAACTTAGTGAGACCCTGTTTCAAAAATACAGAATAGAAAATAGGGCTGGGGGTGTAGCCCGGAGGTAGAATGCCCCTGGGTTCAATCCCTGGTACAAAAAAAAAAAAAAAGAGTGACTCAGAGGTGTTTATTTCCCTCCACTTCTGGGTTGCAAATCTGTGAGAGTGGAACTTCTATGGGCTCCTGAGCCTGAACTGGCATTAGAAAGCTAGAGCAGGAGGAGATGGGTATGTGGATGTGGACTGTCAGATTAGATGTACTTGAATCTGGTTGAAGCCTGCATGGACCTGGCCATCTCACAGAGGCTGTTGTGAAATTCTTGAGGGGTGTCTGATATGGGTTTCATCCTCCTTAATCTATTGATTATATGCTTTCATTTGTTACGTTCATTAAATGCATATATATTTTATCTTTATATTATGGATATATTTAGCTGTTATAATCAAGAATAATGTTACTTAAACATTTTACTACCTTCATTAAAAAATAAATATTGTAGGCTTAAAGTGAAGATAAATAGTACTGCCTAGAGGAAAGAAAAAGTGAGAAATGTAGAGGGGAGAGAAAAAAAATCGTGTAATTAAATTGCTGCTTGCTGTTACCTTCTAAGTGGAATGGAGGGAAGTTAAGCATTACAACAAAGAGCCTGAGTGTGTACTGTGTGAAGTCCTTAAAGTCTTGGTTAGAACAGCTCATTGCTAAAAATTCCCCTTTCTGGCACTCCTTCTTTCATGTGTGTGTGTGTGTGTGTGTGTGTGTGTGTGTGTGTGTGCACATGCACGCGCGCGCACACACATGCGCGCACGCTCTGTGTGTCCTCAACAGAGCTAACCAAGACTTTAAAATGGATGTTGTTATCAGCTGAGGCACTTGCCAGAAGCAAAATTCCATGGGAAAAATATATAATCTTTCTTAAAATTGGAACTAATTTTATATGTTATGTTTATATGTTAAATTGGAACTATTCTGTTTATTAGGGCTGGGGGACAGATATGCAAGGTAGTACTGACTACACTAGCAAGAGTATGCATTAAGTGCCTACCTTGTGCTAGGCCCCTGAGATCGAAAGGTATGAATAAGAATCAGCCCTTGCTCTCAGAATGAGTCCTTCTGCTGGTCATGAGGCTTCATGGAAGCACCACTGTGTAGCAGCTGATGGGAGACCAAAGGGTCAAGCTTCTTGATTTAATATTGGTTGTCTAATTTGCTGGTGAATTTACTATACATCATGTACATGGGATTTCTTGGATTTCATGGCCATCTTGACAGACTTTCTAGGATTTTCCGATCTAGTTTCTTTGCCTGCATATATTTGATACCATTGTTGGTATGTCCATGGCTGCATTTGTGTACTGCAATAGATGTGAACCTCGAGAGATGTTTGAGTCCATGTACTTGCCATTAGCCATAAGCAGACTTAGACTCACCTCTGTGTATATTTATAGATCTAAGACTATCTTCCTAACATTTTGGAACTTCTACTAATTCCTAGTACTCTGCCATTCAGAAGGCTGTTATTGCATTGTTTGCTGAGAACGGTAATGAATCTCAAATAGAGGTGACAGCCTGTGTTTGCAGATAGGTTTTGTGTGGCTCATCATTCAGAACAAAAAAGAATATTTTGAATGACTGCCAAGACTTGAGAGTTGGGGGATTTTGCACAAGAATCTGTATCTTCAGCTTTTCTGGAAAACTCATGAATACTGACAAACTGTCTCTTTCTTCTTCCAGGGAGACACTTGTCTGGAGGTGATCAGTGGTTGTCTGTCTTAGGTAGGACCTGCCCCCTTGGTCCTCACGAACCCAGAATGCTCCACTCATTTGTTACCTGTGTCATCTGTGGAATTTAAGTTGGTTCCTCTGATCTAAATTTTGTGAGTGTTTAATGTTATAAAAGGTTTCTTGAAATTATATAATGTGCAGAAAACATATTCGAGTCTCATCCTGTGAGGAGTGCTGTTTACCTGGTTGATTCGCTCAGAGCTCCAGTATCTTGATTCCACGCACCAGCTGGAGTTGATCTGGTGCAGCGTGGTTTATCACATAGCCCCCAGAGCAAGATTGTCTGGGTGCAGATTCTGAAACCTTGGGCATGTTAATTAACCATTCCTTGCCTCAGTTTCCTCATCTGCAAAATAGAGGTAATAGTAAATGAATGTATGTACAATAATAGGCTAATAACATTGCCTGGCACATGATAAGCATTAAATATCTGCTGGTGTTATATTATATTCACCAATTCCTTTAATTAGGTACTTTTTTTCTGGTATTGGGGATTGAACCCAGGGGCATTCTACCTCTGAGCTATAACCACAGTCCTATTTTATTTTGAAACAGTCTCCCTAAGTTACTGAGCAGGCCTCAAGCCTGTGATCCTTCTGTCTCAGTTTCAAAGTACTGGGATTATAGGCGTGTACCACCACACCCAGCTTATTAGGTACTTGATAATGATTATAAATGGATTTGCAACTGTTGGAGGATATCTGAATTGGTGAGAATAACTAATCTCACAATGTGGAATGATCGATACACAGTTCACTAATCACAAATGTATGTACAATAAACTAGTAACATTCTAGTGTGTTTGAGGTGAAACCCACCCCTTCTCACTAAGGGATCAGTGAATTCCTCAGTGTGGAGCAGCCAAGGGAACCTTCTCTGTCCTGGTCCATCTAGAAGCTTCTCCACTCCTCTGCTGATCCTCCTGTGTGGCTCCCCGGCCCCACCCTAATGCTAATATGAGTTCCAAGCCACTTTGGGGCACTTCCTTGTCCCAAAACTGATATGCTAATTTCAGAGAAGTGCTAACTTTCTGTCTAAATTTACTCACAGCTCACACCTCACGTCTTGTGATCTGTTCTGTCTCCTTCCTAACTTGTATAACACAGGTCTGTGCAAAGCCAGACTTTAAGGAAGTTCCCTTTCTCCCTGTGTCCTCAGCCAAGTGCCTGCAGTCTGTCCTTGGTGAAGGCTCAGCGGCTCTGTGGGCCGTGATGGGTGAGGCGAAGAGTCACTCTGCTGAGCCTCCTCCACTCTTCAGAGGCAAGGAGATGGTTGGGGCTATGCCAATTCCATTTTGGTTTAACCACAAGGGTCCTACCTCTATGCCCATCGTGTGTATACCAGCTTGGCCTTGGGGATCCTGTGTCTGTCAGAAGTGCTGTTTTCCTGGGTTGGTTGGTTTATCTGTCTCCTTTTCTTCACTTTCTCTTTTTTGTGGTACTAGGGATTGAACCGAGGGGCATTCTACCTCTGAGCTACACCCTCAGCCCTATTTTATTTTTTATTTTGAAACAGGGTCTCGCTAAGTTGCTGAGGGTCTCGCCTAGTTGTTGAGACTGGCCTCGAAACTATGATCTGTTTGTCTTAACCTCCCAAGTACTGGGATTACAGGTGTGTGCCACCATACCCTACTTCTGGATATTTCTTTGTTTAAAACAAATCACCCCTACAAAACTGATACAGTTCATAAAGGGATGATCAAAAGTAAAATAAAAGGGATTAAAAGAGTTGTTAGGAAGTGTTGGTCAGTGTTGCTTTCAACTCAACAATTTATTAAACCTCTGGCTGGGGGAATATTCACAGCATCTTGGCTGCCTGAATACTGTTTCCTAAACTCTCTGCCTATTTTTTTATTTCTATTTGTTGTAATGCATTAGGAGTTCCATACATTAGCCTGTGCTTATTTATTAGACCAATGGAAAGATTAGTTAACTGAAAATTCAGAGAAAACTTTCCAAATAATGTAGATGGAAAATGAATTTATCCAATAATCCTAAGTATTTGCTGAAAAAGAATTATTCAGGGCATCAGAAAATTCACAAAATATTCTTTTTTTTGTGGTACTGGGGATGGAACCCAGGGGCATTCTACCCCTGAGCTATACCCTTAGCCCTATTTTATTCGTTTATTTGGAAACAGGGTCTCACTAAGTTGCAGAGGGCCTTGCTAAGTTGCTGAGGCTGACTATGAACCTGCAATCCTCCTGTCTCAGCCTCCCAAGTACTGGGATTATAAGCCTGTGCCACCACACCCGGCTTTCATAAAATACTCTTAATCATTATTTTTATGATCTGGAACCACTCCATAGCCCCTAGATCTGGCTCCCCACCACTTGCTTGGAAAGTGACTTGAGCAAGTCATTGGATATCTGTAAAATATACTTGACAAGCTGTTTCTACTTTACAAAGTTTTAGAAGTCTCAAATAAGCTTAAACTTGTTTTTAAAAATAAAATGTGGCCGGGCGTGGTGGCGCATGCTTGTAATACCAGTACTTTGGGAGGCGGAGACCAGAGGATCCGGGTTCGCGGCCAGCCTCAGCTCTCTCTCTCTCGCTCTCTCTCTCTCTCTCTCTCTCTCTCTCCTTAGTGAGGCCCTCTGCAACTTCGTGAGACCCGGTTTCAAAATAAAGTATAAAAAAAAAATAGGGCCGGGGGTGTAGCGCGGAGGTAGTACACCCCTGTGTTCAATCCCCGGTACCACACACACACACAAAAAAGTGACAGATTATGAGTTGTTTTCACATTTCAGATATTAATTTAGTAAATATTCAATTGGAAATTTATGTTTTCTAAATAAGGATAATACTAATTAGCTCTTTGCTTTATTTTTAAACAACTTTAAATATCTTCGATTAAAAATAAATATTCATTGCCCAACATCTGAGTAACATAGATCATCTATAACGTGGTAATTACTATCTGTTAGCATTTTGGTGTATGTATCTCCATATTTTTCTGTGCATATATATACAGAGAGAGAAGCAAATGCATTTTACAAAAATTTACATATCATTTTGTTACTTATTCTTTTCATATGACTATATTATGTACATCTTTCCTGGTTAATAAGATCTAGTTCATCACTGTTAATCAAATGTCTGGATGTACCATGATTTACTTAACTTACCTCTGTTGCTGGATATTTGGTGTTCTAATTTTTCTTTTGCAAAAATGATGTTGATGTTTTATTTTCTTATGATAAATTCCTAGAATTTGAATTCCTGGGCAATTGTATTTTAAGCTGAGAATCTAACATATACCACCCCCTCATCCCCTGCTATGAGTTGTGGAATATCTAGTAGTGTGGATCATATGCTTTTAAAAAGAGTACCTAATTGATACATTTTGAGCCTCACAGCATACTGTAGCATTGGATTTATCAGAGCGATAGTTTTGCTTGAACCTATTCAAAGAAGTTAGAGTTATTTGAAATACATGAGGACCTCATTTATTAATATAGTTTGCCTGGTAGCCCAGCACATTGGTTCTACTGTGAATTAATAATGCATTCATTAATAATTAACTTTAGTAAATCTTTTAGTGTAATGGTATGTAATGAATAAACATTTAGCAGACATTTACTGAATCCTGTTTAATTAACTTTTTACTATGCATGAAGGCTATGAAGAGGAGTGAAACTGAGTAATTCTTCTTGACAGACTTATTCTAGTGGGAGAGACAGACATGTAAACAAATAATTATAAAACATCATGGCAAATTGTATTATATTATGCTATGTTGCTATGTCGTTGAAAACACTAACGCCCTTCTTTCTACTCCCTGCCCTCGGCAGAGATTGGGAAGAAGAATGGTGCTTGGTCAGTGTATCTCATTAGGACCTTCCAAGGGTTGGATGACTTCAAAACATCTGTTGAAGGCGGGCGTGGTGGCACACGCTAGTAATCCCAGTACTTGGGAGGCTGAGACAGGAGGATCACAGGTTTTCAGCCAGCCTCAGCAACTTAGTACTATGCAAACATACACAAAATCTGCTAGAGTTCTGTGTGCATGTGTGTGAGATACTTTTATTTTGTGGTGCTGGGAATTGAACTCAGAGGCATTCTACCTTCAACCTATGCCCCTAACCCTTTTTATTATTTATTTATTTGTGGTACTGGGGATTAAACCCAGGGCATTCTACCTCGGAGCTACACCCCCAGTCCTATTTTTATTTTATTTTATTTTTTTGCAGAACTGGGGATTGAACCCAGCGGCATTCTACCTCCAAGCCACACCCCCAGCCCTATTATTCTTTATTTTGAAACAGGGTCTCACTAAGTTGGGGAGGGCCTCACTAAGTAGCAGAGACTGGCCGTGAACCTGTGATCCTCCTGTCTCAGCCTCCCAAGTACTGGGATTACAAGTGTGCGCCACCATGCCTGGCTTATTTTATTTTTGAAATGGGGTCTCACTAAGTTGTTGAGGGTCTTGCTAAGTTACTGAAGCTGACCTTAAACCTATGATCTTTCTGTCTCAGACTCCCAGGTACTGGGATTACAGGCATGTGACACCATGCCCAGCTAAGAGATATTTTTATATAGAGAGAAGATATAAATAGAAGATGTCATGGATGAGAAGGGAGGAAGGGAGACACTGAGTAACACAGTCTGCTGGCAAAAGATTTCATCAACTAAATGTCCAGTATTCAGTGTTGTGTTTTTCAGATTTCTGGGATTTTAAAAGCCTCTCCATCTCCCTACATTATGAATAATGGGTGAATGGAGCTGTTTGTTTACTTGTTAGGTTTTTGCTTCGTTACCTATTATTGCATGAACAGTGCACATCCTCTCACGGTTTCTGTGGCTCAGGGATCTGAGCACGGCTGAGCTGGATCCTCTGCGTCACCTGCAGTCACAAGGCTACAGTCAGGGTATCGGCCAGGGCTGCAGTGTCACCTGAAGACTTGCGAGAGGAAGCATATGCTCCTAAGCTCACGTGGACCCTGGCAGGATGTACTCCCTTCAGGTCTGCTGCATTGAGGGTTTCAGTTCTGGGCTGGCAGTTGACGAGACCACCACCAGCACTATGTTATGGGGGTCTCCAGCCAGTGAGAGGAAGTCTGCTGGCAGGACAAATGGAGCCATCTTACGGAATCTGATCATGAAAGTGATGTTCCTCCATGTTGCCATATTCTATTGGTTAGAAGCACATGACTCACGGGAAGGGGATTGTCCCAGACTAGAAATATTAGGAGGCAAGGATCCTTGGGGCCGTCTTAGAGGCTGTCCAGCACAGTTTTCAATGGAAATCAGCATAAGGAGCTGAGGCCATGTTTGTGCAGTAAGAAATCTCCATAAGATACAGAGCTGAAAACAAGAACCCGGTAAAGGTAGAAAGTCACAGGTGACAGTACCACAAGGATGAAGCACTGTTCTCTCCCCTCCAGGAACTTTAGAGATCTTGGGTGGGAGCCGGGCATGGTGGTGCACACCTGTAATCCTAGTACTTGGGAGACAGACAGGAGGATTGCAGGTTTGAGACCAGCATTAGCAACTTAGTGAGACTTTCAGCAACCTAGCGAGACCCTGTTTCAAAACAAACAACAACAACAAAATTAAATAGGGCTGGGGGTATAGCTTGGAGGTAGAATACCCCTGGGTTCAGTCCCCAGTACCACACACACAAAAAAAAAAAAGAGAGAGAGAGAGAGAAAGAACTCTTGGTTGGGTTTTGAGTCTCCCACCATGTATGGAATTGTTGTCTGAGCCAGTGGTAACTAGGCAGAAAGGGAAGTGTAGTTCCAGTCAGCTGCTGGGTTACAACGCTGAGGTGTGGCACAGGTGGGATCTATGACTTGCCCCATGAGACTGATGACTTCGCTAGGGAGTGGCATTGTCTGGGTCTTCACAAGTGAGTAGGAGCCAGCCACGTGGAGAAGGAAAGGACATTCCAGGCACAGGGAGTGTCAGTGGTCCATGGTTGGGGTAAATGGAGAGAAGTCTGATGAGGCTTGAGGGGTCTGTGAAACACAGGAGACGATTGCAGTGAATGAGCTGACAAAGCACTTGGGGCCATGGGATTTCTGAAAATTCTTTTTTTTTGCGGTACCGGGGATTGAACCCAGGGGCGTTCTACCTCTGTGCTACGCCCCCGGCCCTATTTTTTATACTTTATTTTGAAACCGGGTC
Source organism: Glis glis (assembly GCA_004027185.1). NCBI lineage: Eukaryota > Metazoa > Chordata > Mammalia > Rodentia > Gliridae > Glis > Glis glis. The sequence goes on from PVJS01009206.1 coordinate 36,921, forward strand.
TCACGAAGTTGCGGAGGGCCTCACTAAGTAGAGAGAGAGAGAGCTGAGGCTGGCCACGAACCCGGATCCTCCGGTCTCCTCCTCCCAGAGTACTAGGATTACAAGCGTGCACCACCACGCCCGGCTTGAAAATTCTAATATCTAAACAACCTTGCATTTATCAATGAGCTAACTGATATAACCAGGCTTTTGAAAGGGGTGGTGGTGAGGAGCAAGCTAACGCAGGTGGTTCTATAGGATTTGTGCTGATACAAGAGTGCTAAGCTTCATCGGCCTTGCTTGTTGTGAGCCTTGAATGCTCTCTCAGGGCAGTGTCTGTCTCCTTCCTCCTGTGTAGTTAGAGAATTTATGAGGGCAGAGTTACTCCAAAGAAAGTTATTTGTCTTGGCAATAACTTCTAATTGTCTTATCTCAGAATGGGGTGGGAGGTCACCCTCCTTCCTAGCTTTCAAAGTTATTTTAAAGATTAATTAATAATTCTGAAAGCCCCAGAAGCTTAAAAGCCTTACCTAGACCCATGAGTGTCCATAATAATCACGGTGGTAATCAGAGAGCAGCAGGACTCAGTGGGTGTGAAAGGCTGCTCAGGTCACACGTGGACTGTGGGCTCTGTGGCTGGTATTTTTCTACAAACGAATGAGTCCAGCCAAGGAGAGGCCCAGATGCTATGGTGAAAAAGAATTGGTGCCTAAGATGGAGAAACACAAGCTGCAAAAAGCTGTTTAAAACAGAAGCTGATCTTAAGATATGACATCAAATCACAAGTAATCAAAGGAAAAAATAGATAATTTGTATTTCATCAAAATTAAAAATGTGGCCTGGGGGTGTAGAGCATATGCTTAGCATACTTGAGGGGTTGGGTTCAATCCCTAGCATTAAAAAAAATTGAAAACTTTTGTGCTTCAAAGGACACCATCAAGAAAGTGAGAAGACAACCCAAACAGTGGATGAGAATACTTGCAAATCATATTTCTGATAAGGGACTTATACTAGGATATATAAAGAACCCTTACAACACAATAAGAGAGATAACACATCTTAAAACTTGGCAAAGGATCTGAATAGACATTTCTCCAAAGAAGATATACGAGTAGTCAATAATCACATGAAAAGATGTTCAGTATTGTGAATTCTCACAGAAATGCAAATCAAGACCACAGTGAAATACCACTTTACATCACTAGAATGGCTATAATGAAAAAAGATAATCTTGGGGAAAAATGTGAGAAATTGGAACCCTCACCCACTGCTATTAGGATTGTAAAATGGTGCAGATATCTTGGAAAAGAGTTTGGTAGCTCTTCAAAAGGTTAACCTTATGACCCAGCAGTTCTAGGTGCATGTGCAGAAGAAGTGATAGCATATGTCTACACAAAAATCTATATGAGAATGTTTATTACAGTATTATTCATAATAGACAAAACCCAGAAACAACCTGAATGGCTATTGACTGGTGAATGGATAAATGAAATAGGGTCTGAAGAAAAAAAAATTTCTCTACTCTCACTCGGTCCCTCAACACAACCTCGGACAAGCAGTTTGGTTTTCCCCACATACCAAGCAATCCTACAGTGGATCCCAATTGAGTGTCTTACAATTTAACTTGGTTTTGACACTATCTACCTGAAGATAGTGTCAGATCCACAAGTTGAGGGTCCAGTGCCACACGACTGTCCACCCTCACTTCAGACGCCGATTGCAAGTAGTAGGTTGTTACCTATACTTCTAGCTGACTGGCCATAAATTGGGCATTCCCACAACCCCTTCTTTATGTTCCATTCATTTACTAGAGTGGCTCACAGAACTCAGAAATACTTACATTTACTGGTTACTTATGAAGAGTGCTTCCATGCCCTCTCTGGGTGTGCCATCCTCCAGAGACCTCCACATGTTCAGTAGGCCAGAAACTCTCCAAACCCTGTCCTTTTTGCTTTTTTTTTTCCCCCTAAAGGAGGCTTTGTTACATAGATGTGCTTGATTACATTACTGGTCACTGTTGATTGTCTTAGTTTTTTTCTGTTGCTATGACCAAAATACCTGACATGAATAACACAAAGGAGGAAAAGTTTATTTGGCTCATGGTTCCAGAGGTATAGTCCATAGTGGGCTGACTCCAAGGCGGACATCATGGTGGCACAATGTAGTGAGGGAAAGCTGAACTCAATGCAACGGCAGTTGGAAAGGGGAGGGAGGAAGCAACCAGGAACTGATATAGTTTCCAAAGCCACACCCCCAGTGGTCTACCTTCTCTAGCCATGCCCTACCTGCCTAAGTTACCACACAATAAATCCATTCAAATTATTAATCCTTCAGTGGATCTAGCCATTGATGAAATTAGAGTCCTGATTCAATTATTGTACCTCTGAAGATTTTGCATTGCCAATACATAAGCTTTTCCAGGGGATATTTTATATTTAAACACTGATCAACTTAACATTCAGCCCTTTCCCCATCCCCAGGGGCTTAGGGGATGGGTCTGAAAGTTTCAACCCTTTAGTCATATCTTGATCTTTCTAGTGACCAGCTTCTACCCAGAAGTTATCAGGAGCTTTTCGTCACCAGTAATCCCCTTAGAATACAAAAATATTCATCATTCAGGAAATTCCAATGGTTTTAGGAGGTATGTGCCAGGACCAAATGTATATTTCTCATATAATAATATCACAAGTGATATATCTATACAACAGAATATTCTTTGGCAACGAAAAGGATCAAAGTGCTGATACATGCTATGATGTGGATGAAATTTGAAAATATTATGCTAAATGAAAGAAGCCAGACACACAAAAACCACATACTATATGTTTTCAATTATATGAAGAGTCTAGTATGAGTAAATCTAGAGACAGAAAGTAGGTTAGTGCTTGACTAGGATGGGGAGGATGGACAGTTTAGAGAGTGATTGCTAACGGGAACAGGGTTGTTTGTGCTCAGGTGCTATAACAAATTCCATAGATGGGTGGCTTAAACAATAGAAATTTACTTCTCACCATTCTGGAGGCTAGAAGTCTGAGATCAGGGTACCAGCATGGCAGCCTCTTAGTAAAGCCCCTTTTCCCAGTTTGCAGACAGCTGTATTTTCCATCTGTCCTCTCATGGTATCCTCGAATCGTCACGTGGTAGAGAGCATAGAGAAAGAAACCAAGCTCCTGCCTGTCTCTTCTTATAAGGGCAGTGATACCATCAGGAGGGCCTTGCCCCCATGACCGAATGACCTCCCACTGGCGATTAGGGTTTCCACACAGGAATTTGGGGACATAAAAATTCATTCCATCGGAAGGGTTTCTCTTTGAGGTGAAGAAAGTCTTCTAAAATTGATTGTGGTAATGGCTGCCCAACTTTGTAAATATACAAAAGCCATTGAATTGTTTACCTAAATGGGTGAATTAAATGCTATGTGAATTATATCTCAATAAAGAAATAAAACTGCTCTCTCGTTCCCTCCAAAGAAGTTGATAGTAAAAAACCAAAGGGAAAGCTGGTTGGCTGGGCAGGGATGGGGATGATCAAGGAAGAGATGTTCATTTCTACCTTTGAGCTACACCCCAGCCCTATTTTACTTTTTTAATGTGAAACAAGGTCCTGTCTCAGCCTCCCAAGTACTGGGATTACAGGTGCCACCACGCCCAGCTGTATTTTTTTTTTCAAGAAAAAGTGAATGTGCCTGCATTTTTCTTTCCTCACTCTACCAGGCCTGGCCCCGTTTGTTGTTAAGAGAGTAATGAGCATTAGGAGAATGTTAATGGTCTGAGCTGCATTAACTTCCCATCTGGCTTTGACTCTCCAGGAAGCTCTTCTTATTTGACTGTGACGTATTAGAGGTTTTGTTCAGGTTCTATTAGTGCTGATTTGGCTCATTTTGAGTCAATCTAGTTTGTGACTTGCTCCCATCCATCCTCCAGCATTCCAAGCTGTCCTTTAGCAGCTCTGTTCTCTTCATAGTCAATGATGAGGCTGTGTTTTCTTCATAGTCAGTAAATGATAGCATTCCTGATGGCCAGTGTGCATAAGGATGGAGAGCAAAGTGAGGGCTGGAACTGGGCCTGGGGGAGCCCTGAAACTTTCTTTCCTTGTGTCTAGAGGACGGTTGTTGGGCTCGGCCTGGCACCTCCCTTGGGAGAGGCATTTTCTGGGCACAGCTGGAACTTCGCCCACCTTGCTGCGTCTGAAGTGGTGCCAGTGTGGTCATGAGGCATCCGGGTGGGCACCGTCAGGCCAACAAGTGGGTTCTCAGGTCCGATAAAGACATGTGGGTGCCCACCTCTCTGCAGTTTCAGGTGCACTCGTCTCATAAGTCCACACATCTGCTGCCCGCTCAGAATCCCTCTCCTCGGGTTCTCGGTGGTCATTTGCCAAGCCCATGTGCTCCTAACTCATGTCCTCTAAATGGTGTGGGACAGTCCCTGTTTATCACGCCTGTTCTAAAGCAGACTTCAGCATACAGCTGGGCACCCAGGCCCTCCTTGCCCTTATCTGTGGAGCTTCATCCTTCCAAGCACAGCTCGCCTGGCTTTCTATAGATTTGAACACTATGAGGAGATGGAATCTAGGGCTGTGGCTGCTGACCCACTTCCTTCTTATGGTGAAGAAGGTCAGAGAGGGAGAAAGAACAAAAGGGGGGGGATCACGCGAGAGAAAATAAGCAGGAGAACCACGAAGAATCATCATAATGAATGAAGAGAACTAAGGGATTGGAGAAAAGAATAGTGAGAAAGAAGGAGAAATAAGAAATAAAATATGGTTGTCAGAGAAGAGGGGAAGGGAATGTAATGGAGGGGAGAGTGGGGGGGCGAGTTATGATGGGGAAAGATGTAGGGAGTGCTGCAAAAAATAACAAGCTACCTCTCATGAATTCTTCCTTCTTTGTGTCCCAGAAATTGCATTTGATTGGTGCTGGTCTTCAGCTTCCCTGACTTTTGTGTCTTTTTAAAAAAGTTGAATATATCACGTATTTATTATTTTTCTGTTTTTATCTTTATTTTATTTTGGTACTGGGGGTTGAACCTAGGGTCATTGTACCCCTGAACTACACCCCCAGCCTTTTAAATTTATTTATTTTGAAACAGCGTCTTGCTAAGTTGCTGAGGCCCTCGCTTAGTTGCTGAAGCTGGCTTTGAACCTGCAATCCTCCTGGCTTGGCCTCATAAGTCCTGAGATTACAGGTGTGCGTCATCATGCCTGGCTTGTTACTTTATTTTGAAACAGGATTTTCCTAAGTTGCAGAGGGCCTGGGGACTCTTAGTAGCTGAGGTTGGTCTCAAACCTGTAATCCTCCTACCTCAGCTTCCTAAGCACTGGTATCATAGATGTACACCACCATTCCCGGCATTATTTTTCTATTTAAAAAAAATTTAGCTGATACACAAAAATATGAAAGATGTACATATTAATGGGGTACCATATAATGTTTGATACATGTGTACTTTGCATAATGCTTAGGTCAGGTTAAACATATTCATCTCTTTAAATATTTACCAATTCTTTGTGGTGAAAACTTTCCAAATCTTTTCTTCTAGCTTTTTGAAATGTACCATACATAATTGTAATCTAGAGTCACCATACTGTATAATAGTACCCCAGAGCTTCTGTTTCTATCCCAAACTAGTGCCCACTGATCAACCTGTCCCCAACATTGCTCCTGGCTTCTGGTATCAGCCATTCTACTCTTCTATAATATTAACTTGTTTTGGATTCCACATACAAATGACATCATGGGGTACTTTCTGTGCCTGACTTATTTCACTTAACATAATTTCATAAGTCCATTTCCATCCTTGTTGTCGCAAATGACAGGATTTCATTTGTTTTATGGTACTGGGGATTGAACCCAGGGATGCTCTACCACTGAGCTACATACCCAGCCCTTTTCAATTTTTTTTCCAGTACTGGGACTTGAATCCAGGAACAGTTTGTTTTTGAGCTACACCCCCAGTCCTATTTTATTTTTTTAGTTTGAAACAGGATCTTGATAAGTTGCTGAGGGCCTTGATAAGTTGCTGAGGCTGGCCTCGAACCTGTGATCCTTGTGTCTCAGCCTCTTAAGTACTGGGATTGTAGGTGTGTGCCACCACACCCAGCTCCCTTTTTAATTTTTGAGACAGGGTTTCTCTTAGTTGCTGGAGCTGGCCTCAAACTTGTGATCCTTCTGCCTCAGCTGCCCAAGTACAGGGTTCATGGCATACACTACTGCATTCAGTTTTGTACCATGTTTTCCTTATCCCTCCATCAGTTGATGGACACTTAGGTTGTTTCTATTTCTTGGCTATTATGAATAGTGCAGCAGTGAACATGGGAGTACAGACATCTCTTTGACATACCATTTATTTCCTTTGGACACATACCCAGGAGTGGGATTGCTGAACCATATGGTAGTTCTGTTTTTAACTTTTTAAGGAACCTCCACACTGTTCTCCATAATGGTTGTACTAATTCATATTCCCACCAACAACTTGCCAGGGCTCCCCTTTCTCCACATTCTCACCAGCACTTGGCTGTCTTTAGTCTTCTGATGTCAACCATTCTTGCTGGGGTGAAGTGATAGCACCTTGGTTTGATTTGCATTTCCCTAGTAGTGATGTATAGCATTGTTTTCATGTGTCTGTTGGCCATTGTATGTATTCTTTAGAGAAATGTCTATTTAGACATATTGCCCTTTTTTATGGTACTGGGGATTGAACCCAGAGGCATTCTACCTTCGAGCTACATTCCCAACCCTATTTTTATTTACGATTATTATTATTATTGTTATTATTATTATTGTCATCATCTTTTTTTGTGGTACCGGGGATTGAACCCAGAGGCATTCTACCTCCAAGCTACACCCCCAGCCCTATTTTTTATTCTTTATTTTGAAACAGGGTCTCACTAAGTTGCAGAGGCCTCACTAAGTAGCTGAGGTTGGCCGCGAACCCGGATCCTCCGGTCTCAGCCTCCCAAGTACTGGGATTACAAGTGTGCACCACCATGCCTGGCCCATTTTATTTTGAAATGGGGTCTCACTAAATTGTGGAGGGCCTCACTAAGTAGCTGAGGCTGGCCACAAACCTGTGATCCTCCTGTCTCAGCCTCTCAGGTACTGACATTATAAGCGTGCACCACCATGCCTGGCTATATTGCCCATTTTTAATTGGGTTTTTGTATTTTGTTATCAAGTTTTTGGAGTACCTTATACATTCTGGATATCAACCCTTTGTCAGATATATACATTGCAAATATTTATTTGCATTCTGTAGATTGTCTCTGTACTGTCTTAAGTGTTTTCTTTGCTATGCAGAAGCTTTTTGTTTTATGTAACCCGATTTGTCTATTTTTTGCTTTCATTTCCTGTGCTTTTGGAGTCTTGTTAAAAAAAAAATCCTTGCCTATTGCAGTGTCCTGAAGTATTTTTCCTGTCTTATCCTACAAGTTTCATACTTTCAGGTCTTATATTTAAGTTTTTAATTGATGTTGAGTTAATTTTTCTAACTGGTGAGAGATAGGAATCTAACTTTATTCTTCTGCATGTGGACATTAAATTTTTCCAGCATTATTTATTGAACAAACTGTCCTTTTCTGCAATGTGTGTTCTTAGCACCTTTGTAGAAATTCAGTTGGCTGTAGATGTGTGGGTTTACTTCTAGGCTTTCTACTCTGTTCCATTGGTATATGTGTCTGTTTCTATGCCAAAACCATGCTGTTTTGATTACTATAGCTTTGTAGTATGTTTTTTATGTGTTGTACTGGGGATTCTACCTTTAAAACACACCCCCAGCCCTATTTTATTTTTTATTTTGAAACAGGGTCTTGCTAGGTTGATGAGAGTCTCACTATGTGCTGAGGAGGCTGTCCTCGAACCTGTGATCTTCCTGTCTCAGCCTCCCAATTACTGGGATTACAGGCATGTGCCATCATGCTGGCTTGTAATATGTTTTGAAGTCTGGTAGTGTCATGCCTCCTGCTTTGTTCTTTTTGCTATTTTTTTTCTTTTGTGTGTGTGGGTTTGTTGTTTTTTTTCCCCCTGTGGCTCTCTGTAGCTTTTAGGATTTTTTCCTAAGAGGATTTAGGATTTTTCTTCTTTTTCTTTTCCTTTTTTGGTACTGGAGATTAAACCTAGGGGCATTCTACCTCCAAGCTACACCCCCAGCTCTATTTTATTTTGAAACAGGGTCTCTCTAAGTTGCTGAGGCTGGCCTTGAACCCATGATCCTCCTGTCTCAGCCTCCCAAGTACTGGAATTACAAGTGTGCATCACCACGCCCAGCTGTTATTGATATTTTGATAGGAATTGCATTGAATCCATAAATGACTTTGGTACTATGGACATTTTAACAATATTGATTCTTCTAACACTTTTGTCAATGTTTTATAATTTTCATTGTAGAGATCTTTTATCTCTTTGATTAAATGTATTCCTAGGTGGTTTTTTTTTTTGGTAGCTGTTATAAATAGGATTGCTTTCTTGGTTTCCATTTTATTTTATTTATTTATTTTTTTTGCGGTACTGGGGGTTGAACACAGGGGCGTTCTACCTCCGCGCTACGCCCCCGGCCCTATTTTTTTATACTTTATTTTGAAACCGGGTCTCACGAAGTTGCGGAGGGCCTCACTAAGAGAGAGAGAGAGACAGAGACAGAGAGAGAGCGAGAGAGCTGAGGCTGGCCACGAACCCAGATCCTCCGGTCTCCGCCTCCCAAAGTACTGGGATTACAAGTGTGTGCCACCACGCCCGGCCTTGGTTTCCATTTTAGATAATTTGCTACTGACATAAATCAATGCTACTGATATTTATTCGTACATGAGTTAGTATTATGTAACTTTGCTGAATTCATTTATTAGTTTTGATAGTTTTTGGTGGAGCTGTTGTTGGGGTGTTCTATATATAAGATCATGTCATCTGAAAATGGTGACAATTAAACTCCTTCTTCTCCAATTTGGATGCCCTTTATTTCTTTTTCTTGCCCAATTGCTCTGCTTAGGAATTCAGAACTATGCTGAATAAAAGTGGTAAAGCAGGTACCCTAGTCTTGTTCTAGATCTTAGAATGCTTTCAGTATTTACCCCATTCAATATGTTAGTTACTGGTTTATTATAAATGATCTTTATTATGTTGAGGTACATCCTTGGTATGCCTAATTTGTTCAACATTTCCATCATGAAGAGGTGTTGAATTTTATCAAATGTCTTTTCTGCATCAGTTGAAGTGACCATATGGTTATTGTCTTTCATTCTGTTGATATGGTGTACCACATTTATTGATTTGCATATATTGAACCATCCTTGCATGCCTGGAATGAATCTCACTTTATCATGATGAATAATCTTTGTTATGTGGTATTAGATTGTGTTTGTTAGTATTTTGCTGAAGATTTTCATGTTTGTGTTCATCAAGGATATTGGCCTGTAGTTTTCTTTTTTTGTTGTGTCCTTAAACAGTTTTGGCATCAGGGCTATATGCTCATCTTGTAGAATGTGTTTGGAAGAATTCCTGCCTCTTATATATATATATATATTTTTTTTTTTTTTTGCAGTACCGGGGATTGAACCCAGGGGCATTTTACCTCCAAGCTACACCCCTGGCCATATCTTTTATACTTTATTTTGAAACCAGGTCTCACGAAGTTGCGGAGGGCCTCACTAATTAGCTGAGGCTGGCCGCAAACCTGGATCCTCCAGTCTCCGCCTCCCCAAGTACTGGGATTACAAGTGTGTGCCACCACGCCTGCACACTTGTCTTATATTTTTTTTAAATAAGGATAATTGGATTTGAAATAAGGATAACTGGAATTAATTATTCTATAAATGTTTGGTGGAATTCTGTAGTGAATTCAGCAGTGAAGCCATCTGGTCCGACCTTCCTTCCTTCCTTCCTTCCTTTTCTCTATCATGGAGCTACATCCCATTATTTTGAAAAACAGAGTTTTACTCAGTTTCCCAGAATGGACTTGAACTTGCGATCCTCCTATGTCAGCCTCCCAAGCAGCTGAATTACAGGCGTGTACCACTATGCCTGGCTTTTTATTTTTTAATTATAATTATTAATACATACTGTCTCCGTCAACATTCTCACTGCCATAATCCAAAATAACTGACCACACAACTTAGAGGAAGGAAGATTTATTTGCTCACAATTTTTGGAGATTTAAAGATTTAGTCTATGTCAGGCAGGGTCTGTGGAGCTCAAGGCATTGTGGCAGGAAGCGGAGAGGGAGAACGCTAGTCTCCACTCTCACATCATAGAGGCCGGAAGCAGTGAGAGAGCAGGGAGAGTAAAACTCTTATATAATCCCTAAAGCCACACCCCCAGGGACCCCCTTAGCAACCAAGCCCTACTTTCAACATTGCTACCTTGTTCCTGTGAGGGCTAGGGGGACATTCTAAATCCAAACCATTACACGTACTAATTGTACAAATTAATGGAATTTACTGTGGTATTTACATACATGTGTACATCATACATTGATCATGTCAGTCCACCCCACCCCTCCCATCCTTCCAGCCCCTTTCCCAGTCGTCCCTAATAGTTTGTCTTCTGCTTTCAGGTTGTCTTTTTTTTTTTTTTTAGTTTCCACATGTGAAGAAAACATGTGATACTTACTGTTGACATCCATTTTCCTGAAAAATTATAAGATTTATAGGATTTCATTCACATATATATATATATATATATATATATATATGTATGTATATAATTTTTACCTATTCATGTGTTGATAGGCACCCAGGCAGTAGAACCCAGTGGTGCTCTACTACTGAATTACATCCCCATTCCTTTTTATTTTTTATTTTGAGACAGGGTCTTGCTTAGTTGCTGGGGCTAGCCTTGAACTTATGATCCTCCTGCCTCATCCTCCTGAGTAGCTGGGATTACAGGTGTGAGCCATCACTCCTGGCTACCCCTGACTTTTCTTAAAAACCTAGTTCATGTTCTCCCTTGTACACACCATGCATTTACTGAGAGTGTCAATTTCTTTTCTGGTTCCTCTGCCTTCATCATCTCCCTTTCCTTTATTTACCTTCCTCAAGTCCTTGGCTCCTAAAGAAGCAACCTCAGAGAAGATCTTAAGATTTGGCTCCTTGGCATTACAGCTGAGGAAAACAAAGTGTGGTGATATGACTTTCCCAAGGTCCTATATCCAGCAAGTTTCAGGGTTGTACTAGAATGTGGGCCTTCTGTTCCATGGGTGCAGGTCAGCTTCTCTCAGCAGTGGGCTGGCTACCTGCTGCTCATGACCTGAATAAATCTCCTGGGTATGGAAGAAAGTAGGAGGGAAGGCAGCCTGGGAAGTGTTAGCTCTGCTGGCTTCCTTCACAGTTGTGAGGCAGATGTTGCAGGTACTTCTTAATTTCTCCTTTTGGCTTGGGGATTGCAGTGGAGGCCAGTTCGTTTCCCCTTGGACAAATTCTCTATTATAAAGATACATGCATATCCATGTTTATAGCAGCACAATTCACAATAGCCAAATTATGGAACCAGCCTAGGTGTCCATCAACAGATGAATGGATTACAAAATTGTCAGATTCTCACCCTTTTCTAACCAGGGTCTTGCTCAGTTAGTGAGCTGATAGTGTCTCCGGGATCTAATACAGGTTCTCTGAGCAGTGGTGGTCGGGCTGAGGAAGAGTGTAGCTTCTCCTGGTAGTGGGCAGGGGGTGCAATCTCACTTTACCCTACTGGTTCTCAGCCAGAGTGATTTTGCTTACCAGGGGACTTTTAGCAGTGTTTGGAGTTATTTTTGGTTGTCACATCTTGGGGATGTTGCCAGCATACAGTGGATAAAACCAGGATGCCACTGAACACCTTCCAATGCACAGATAGCTCCCCATACCAAGGACCTGTCCAGCCCATGAAGTCAGTAGTAGAGAGGGAGGGAGTGGGGTGGATCGGAGGGAAACACACCACGCGCTGTGTGCATGTATGTTTCTATCACTCTGAACCTCCTTATGATGTATAACCACAATACACCAATAAAAGTATATTAAAAAATAAAACAGTTGATCTCATAGAAATTGAGAGTAGAATGGTGATTACCAGAGGCTGAGGAGAGCCAGGGGTTAGGGAGGTATGGGAAAATTGGCCAGTGGGTACTGAATTATAGATTGATAGGCCCAGGAAGTTCTGGTGTGCTATTGCACAGTAGGGTGACAATAGATAACAATAACGCACTGTACATTTCAAAAAGCTAGAAGAAAGGATTTTTAAAGTTTTCGCCATAAAGAAATATTGTATGTTTGGGGAGATAAGTATGTTTAATCTAATTTAAACATTACACAATGTGTACATGTATTGAAACATCATAGCCCACTAATACACACACACACACACACACACACACACATACACACACACACACATACACAAAGAAGAATCCCTTTAATACATGGATCTTTTCCTCCTCCTCCTTCTCCTCCCCCTCCTCCTCCTTTTTTGGTACTGAAGGTTGAACCCAGAGGCATTCTACCTCTGAACTACACCCCAGCCCCATTTTTTATTTTTTTATTTTGAAACAGGGTCTCACTAAGTTGCTGAGGCTGGCCTTGAGCCCGTGATCCTCTTGTCTCAGCCTTCCAAGTACCAGGATTATAGGTATGCACCACCATGCCTGACTCTGAATCTTTCTTTTTTTTTTTTTTATACTAGAGATTAAATGCAAGGGCATTGTGCCTCTGAGTGGAGGAGGGCTTCACTAAGTTGATGAGGCTGTCCTCAAACCTGCAGTCCTCCTATCTCAGCCTCCCAAGTACTGGTATTACAAATGTGCACCACCACACCCTGGTTGAATTTCTTCTTCTTTTTTTTTTTTTGTGGTACTGAGGATTGAACTCAGGGGCATTCTACCTCCGAGCTACACCCCCAGCCCTATTTTTTATTCTTTATTTTTGAAACAGGATCTCACTAGGTTGCGGAGGGCCTCACTACGTAGCTGAGGCTGGCTGTGAACCCGGATCCTTCTGTCTCAGCCTCCCAAGTACTGGGATTACAAGCGTGCGCCACGACACCCGGCTTGAATTTGTTCTTGATGGAAGTTCCATACTTGTAGCCCTGGGCAGAAACCTTTTTTCCTAACTGGGTAGTAGCACGTGGGGACATTTTTGTCTAGATACCAGGGATTCTGGCAAATTGTCTGAGGAGACAACCCAGAACTTCTGAGTTAATTAATTTAAAAAGCCAAGGTTGGATGAAAAGTTGACAGAATTCCCTCCTTTTCCATAGCTGTAGCCCAGCAGGCATATCTTACCTACTCCCCTGAAGGCCTCTGCCTAATGTGATATGCCTAAAAGGCAGGAAGAAGACCTGTCTTGGATGTGGGCCTCCAGTGGTCCAAGTGTGGTGATAAATAGATATAACTGAATTGTGGGAGAATTCAATGAGAAAAGAAGTGAGTGTGAGTTGAAGGGTGAGAGATATTTTTTTTTATGTTTTTATTGGTGCACTGTAGTCTCACATCACAATGAGTATCAGTTTGGTGTTAACATACATGCACACAGCTCTTGGTGTCCCTCCCCCCCACATGTAGCACTGAGAATGATGTTGATATAATCTCATATATACACATTGTTTATGATAGTAATTCCATAGATTCACTTCTTTCTTACCCTTCCCCTTCCCTTGTACCCCTTCCCTTGCACCACTGAGGGTTCTCCGTTGTCATTGGGGTCCCTTTTGTGTCCCCACTACTCCCTAAGTTGCGCATATTAATGAAAACATATGTCCCTTCTTTTTTTGTGATTGGCTAATCTAACTTAACATAATGTTCTCCAGATCTTTCCATTTTCTTGCGAATGCTGTTATTTTGTTCTTCTTTATTGCTGAGTAGAATTCCATTGTGTGTATTTCCCATAATGTTGTAATCCATTTATCTGTTGATGGGCATCTAGGTAGGTTCCATAATTTGGCCACTGTGAATTGTGCTGCTATGAACATGGGTATGCATATATTACTGTTGTTTTCTAGTTTCAATCCCTTTGGTATGATACCCAGTAGTGGAATAGCCGGATCATATGGTGGATCCATTCCCAGTTTTCTGAGGAATCTCCACACTGATCTCCACAGTGGTTGAACTAGTTTGCAATCCCACCA